>LFIW01001451.1:0-16794 GCA_001625285.1 Colletotrichum incanum
TGACACCGGACACCACGAGAAGGTCTGCCACATCGTCCTACTGCTTTTTCAAGCAGCATCCAGTGTGCTCACTGGAGGCATAAGTCTCTCTGGTTGCGTTGTATGGACAGAAACCCAAGGGCTGACAGATGACTCCCCGGACAGGAAGAACTATGGTACAGGTCACGTGAAGATAAGATAAGGATATGTCGGATATGGGAGATATCCAAATGATCCAACGGGATAGAATGGATATTCGGGATATCCAACATAGCCAACAGACACACCCAACCACGGGACTGTATATAGGATGGACTTCAGGACGTGCAAGGACAACCTTCCATAGCTCTTCAGCAATCAACTTCGTGATTCACTCTACCATAAGTGACTCTTAGATTATCCCTCTGTTGTGAAGCTATACGAGCTACCCACGCCTACCGAGTATACGACTGATCACCGTGTGCCCAACAGACCAGCAAGATTACCAACAAGCCAACAAGAACCAGTTACTGTTATTTGAGTATCGACCTCAGCTACCTGTTAGCAGAAAACACCACTGTCGGATATCTGACCGTAACATAGGGTCTCAGTACCTACTATATCTTGGAAACTCCTGACTCCTAACCTAACATGACCTATATGGCAGTGCGGTGTAGGGTGACTCCAATTTTGCTCCGAGACTAGATAGATGAATATATATGTAGATGAACCCTTGATTGGTGAGAAAGCAAGCTTGGTGCTGTTGTAAGAACAGAGACCACCAGCCGGCCGTTCTATGTATCGTATGTACCACCAAAAGAACAGCCTTATTAAACATACTGCCATGTTTACTACGAGGGAAGTAAGGGAGATTGGTATTAAAGTGATTCTGTCTACATACACCTCATCGTTGACTGTCTACCTAAATGTCTACCTAAGTTGGTTGGCCTGACACTGCACTGCAGCCAATAGCAGAGCTGGGGAGAACGCGTCGAGATCTCTGGGGGTGGGGCTGCGGATGGCACGGGAACCTGTGCATGATACCAGCCAATAGCATAAGCGTGAATTGCGTTGAAGAAATTCAGGAGCGCAAAAGTGGAACTCTTGAGGAATCTAGCCAATGGTTATACAAGGATGCCTGAATCTCGACGCGTTCAGTGACGGTATACTAGAGTAGGAGGTGCTCCTTTCGCAGAAGACATGGAAGTCTTCAAAATGTCATTTGTCAAGGAATTCTCAGGTGCCGTATGGCTACTTTGGAACTTGGTGTGAAGTTCCTCATGGCAGCCAGAAGGCCATGAGCAGCTTCTACTCCCAGCCACAAGTTCACCGGCTGGACAGAGGAGGCGAGTGTAGCTCGCAGCGCCATTCTATATCATGTGAGCTGTTCAGGAGATGTATAATATCAGTATCGGCTATATCAAGGGTGTTTTTCGCACCAGAGGACAAGCAAAGAACATATGTACCATTTTGACCCACACCAAGAGCTAATTCGAACATTGTGAAGTTTGTAACAGCGCCACAGAGCTCGACGCTCTCAAGTTCCGGTGCAACTGCAAAGCTTGATAGCAGCTGATGATTGCTGGGTGTCAGGTGCTCGGTGGTGCGGTGTTCTAGCTGCGTTTGTATCTCTCCGATTTCGACTTCGGGCATTGCAGAAGCACATCCATCACCAAAACCAAGATTGCAGAAATCGAAGGCATTGTCTTGGTTTGGATGACTTCCATTATTCCACTGGCAAAGTGGTTCAATGCTCGTGTCGTTGCAAGTGTCATTGTCCGAGGCGCATTGAAAGACGAGGTCATTTGCCCATTTCATTTTTTGCCTTGCTGATTCGGAGAGCAGGATTGTAAAGAACTGTGCCTTCTGCAAAGAACTTGATCTCAAAATGATGCGTGCAAGAAAATTCAGATCAAGGAAGACGCACCGTGATGGATTTGGGGAAGGGTCGCCGCTTTCGTTGCGCGCCTCGTGAGTCCGCCTCACTTTTTGCAAACATACGTGCTTATGCGACAAAAATTAGCCGAGACAGCTTGGAGTGGAATCAAAATCTAACACGTGCAGTGGCTGCGGTACACGATATGCAGGAATTAGCCGTTGCTACCATACCAGTATGTCGTGCCGAAAGATAATTGGCCCGATACTAAACCCTCTTATTCATTTGCGCGTCGACGGGCGCCCGTGAATGATAACGACTGGATCGATCCGAAACCCTCTTCATTTGGGGCACTGTGACCCCGCCATCCATTTGGTGACTTGCAAATTGATACGTCGTAATTATGTGATTTCCCATTGGCGCTGGCCAACATGAAGGCTGCCAATCAACCTCCACACCTATTTTTTGTGCCATCCCAAGCATCATAAATGACTGTTCTGTTCTTCCCATTGTAAAACTAGCAGTGGATGAAATTGGGTTTTCTTTGCCATCAGTCATTTGAATTAGCTCCTTATGGCCCAGAAGCCTTGTCGTGTGCCAATCATAAACCTTTCAATCGCACCCAAATCAATGTCCCGGATATGATATCCTTACCATGGCCATCATGCTCTCCCTCCACCCAATTCTACCCTTCCAGATCTTCATCTTCTTCTGGGCCTTCAACTTCGCAGCCATCTCGCTCAAGTCCTCAACGTGTCGAGACCTCGACATCTACAATGCCCTCGGCACCACGTTCTACTATGCCCTTTACTTCTAAGTATGTAACATCCGTCATTTTTCTCTTGTTTGTGTCGATTTGTCTCACAATTTCCAGAATACCCCGTCGCCCAGTAGTACCTGAAATGAAGCAGGTCGATGTCGATGAAATAAACTCTGTCTGGCGGGATTGCATGGAATGTGCTGGAATGGGTAATGCCCTTATCGTGACCGTCATATGTCGATCGCACTACAACGAGTTTGACAGACTGAGAAAAAGTGAAGCAACTCCCGAAAAAGGTAATTGTCTTGTGGTCTGTATTCACATTAAGAAGAGACGGTGGGTGCTGACATACATACTGATTCGGCTTACATGCTTGAGAGTCTTGGTTGTAACTGCCCATATGGATCGTGAGGACCTAATAGCAGCCACGTTTATCCCAACAGGTTACATAGGTATTATGTACGCCCGGCTAATAGCTCTCCAAGATTCTGGTGGGTTGGCGCGTAGCCAAGGGCAGACTGAGTACTAAATCTCCTTGAGGAAATCTGCTATAATCACTACATCGATTCGAGAACGATCCAATATGGCTCGAACTATGTCTATGCCGAGGGTTTCCAAAGCTTGGATCGTGCGATTGGTGATCTTAATTTCGCTGCCGCGTTTGTCAAGCAGTGTAGCACGGGAGAACGCACGTGAGAAGAACGTAAGAGGAGTGGGTAAAGAAAGCGGGGTTGGACATTGCACAGTGGGGCTGCGGCCAAAACCGACATCTGCCTACTATGTTAAGATCAATCATTCTCCCAGTCCACTCCTCCTCCCCCTAACACGCTGCTCCCTTCTTCCACCCTAGCAACTGAGAGTTGTTCCGCTCACGTACACCCGTTGGAACCCCGTGAAAGATATGCTTTCCGCGAGCTGTAGACAAATTGCAAGAAACAACTTGTCAAGTAACAAATATCAAGGTTGTCGTTCCCCAATTGTGTGTGCCCCGCTACCACATACGTTCCTGTGATGGCTCCGTTGAAGACAGGTTGGGGCCGCTGGACGGTGTGGTCCATGCACTTGCGCCGCTGGGATGGCACGCTTTAGTCAAATGGACAAGTTAGCGGGCCATCCCAGCGTTCACCATAGATGCTGTCGTATTATCTTGTGTTGAGATCCTTTTTTGCCGTACCCCTTTTTGCATTACGACCCCGCGCGCGGTCCCAGAACTTTGTGTACACGCCGTTGATGTGATCATTTTGCTAGCCGACACTCAACCATTAAGTCTGCTCCTCAATAATTGTGCTTCACGCCTGTTGCCGCGAATAAGCCTGTTTGTGAAGACATTGTCCCTTCTCTACACCATAGGCAGGGTAGGGTAGGGTAAGGTAATCACTCATTTTCCCCCCGAATCATGTCGCAAGCAAACGGTGGGGGCCATGGGAGTCACGGCTCACGATGGCGCCAGGTCGAGATCGACCTCGTCTTATCATGGGCCAGATGGCCTGGCCTTGTGGCCCAAAAACGACTAATTCAGATGCAACCGTTGACCGTGTCGTTCCATTCAACGATGAACGACAGCGAGAGACATTCAACTCTCAGACGAGAACCTCAGGACGGCCTGCCTAAACCACGGCCAGTACGTATCCTCGATCCACCGCTTCAGGTATTGAAGCACGCACACGATCTGATACACCCCTGTGGCCTTGGCCGTAGAACCAATGTGCTGGCTAGTCCATAGCGTCTGCTGAATGTCAGCTTTCGACTACGGAAACAGATCATCGCTTTAAGATCCCGGCTGCAAGGGGAAAAATTACAACTCACCACCTGATCGCCGCGTTTTGTGCTCGCCACAAACAACCATTCGTGTCCTTGGATGATTATGCCTGGCAGAAACTCCGGTAGCGGCATCTTGGGGTCTGCCCGCCCTACCAGCCGGTCTAACAGGCGCCACTGTGCAGCATGCCATGTAACAAGCTGGGCCTCAGCATTGTTCATTCCTTCGCCGTGAATCTTAGTCTCGATAGAGAGGGCGATTGGCCGGGCCCGAAGAGGGGCGAAGTCGGTGTGATTGATGGAGATGCTCGCCAGTGCATCCTGGTCACGAATGGTCTGGATGGCGATGGCAGACAAGGCGTCAGGGCGGATGAACGCGCAGAAATCGACCTTGCGGCTGACGGCATCGGTGTAATTGGTCATGATGGTTGCGGACGTGCTGGGATGGTCATGTTAAAACAGTTCGAAGTGATGGTGTGGGAGAATGAATTACCAGGGACAAAATGCAACAGTATCATCGTTCTTGCACCACAACCCGGTAAAGGCGAGTTCGAGTATCCGGCTGTGGACAATTTGGTTCCAGCCGGCTTCGTCTATCTGCTCATCACGGCAGCTGATACCTCGTTCCATAATATCAAGGACGGCGGCGACGGAGGGGGTAGGGCCGAGCGTGGTGCGTGTGCCGTCACCCGCTGGTGGCTCTTGTTCGTAGAAGAAGCTCTCGAAGACATCCTGCTCGTATTCCGGGATATTTGCTTGCGCGGCTTCAACTGCTTCCTGTACACTTGGATCAGCATGAACAGCCAGGGAGGATTGTCGCAAATAGACCTTGTACCTTCTCTGTGAGCCCAATCGTGCCAATCCCCCTGTCGTATCGGCCAATATCCTTCCACATGCTTTGAAGCGAGGCTGGGATGTCCTCCTTAATGGTGAACTGCCGTGCTGAGGCGTTCCTCACAGCCCAGTTGCGGGCGAGCTTTTTGGGGGAAACGGAAGCACTGCGACGCGAGGATGTTGTAACCAAAGGGTTTCCCCATTCGGGAACCATTCCTATTTTTCTTTTTTTGGGAGTCTGATCGTCATCTTGGTACGAGGAGGCAACGCTGACGGAGTCGGATGTATCGTGCGATCGTTTGGTTGGAGAAACGGACATATGGGTTGACGATGGAGGAGTGAGGCAACAAGGGCGTTTGGATGGAGGCTGTGAGGCGTCGGCATCTAGGGCTTGTCGTTTTCTGCGTTCGTGACCGCTCGAGATGCTACGGGAGGGTGGATCCGGGCAAGCCGTCGAGAGGGTATCGAGCCAGGTCAGGACGCTCTGTTGTATATGGCCTGAGGTCATCGAATGTGGTTCTCGAATCGGATTCTTCGGGTCGAGCTGGGTGCAAAATCGGTGGTTCTCAGTAGTAGCAGACGCCAGGTGGCCAGCTTGCTGAGGCTGCGGCGGCGGCGGAATGATGTGGCATCGTCAGAATGTGTTGCAGTTGAACTGATGTCGTCAGGTTAGTGTTATGGCTGGTGGTACACGCAGTTGCGCGGGGCAACGTGGCTTAAGCTTGTGGCTTGTGGCTCATGGTTTGTGGCTCGGGGCCTAACTGTGGGTGGGGCCTAATGCATGAGCAGCCGAAACTTGAACCACAACACAACCACTAACTGTTAGAAATTTATAATATTTCACCCTCAAGATCCAGACCGAAGTGTTTGTTTAAGTGCCCTCAATGACTTGATCTTGATGATTGAGGATCGTCCTGGCTGGGACGCGCCTTTGCTCAACACCCAAACGATGCCATCCTGTTGGTGACGAAATGCATGCCTCTGCCTCAGCTGACCAAGCGCTCCAAAACACTGCGACTCTTCCGTTGAGTCGACATCAATCAATAGTCCACTTGGTTCAAGTTTCGCAGCGCCGGTCCCGAATTGTCCGACGAAAGATTATTTAACAGAATTCCAGTCCCAGCTCAATGCTTCCATAGACAGTAATCAAGTTACTGGTGGTGCTGGGGGCATATGGTGGGATGCAAGAACAGCATGCACGGGTCAAGAATGATATTTGACTGGGCTAGGTACTGGAAATTCTCTGGAGGTAGACCGTTGGAACCGAGTGGGCCTGGGTGGAGCTAGGTGCACGTCCCTCGCACGCCATTCGCTGGCCAGGATGTGCAGCCCAGTCAGCCCAGCGGTTGATAGCTTCAGTCTGAAGCAAAACGATGAATCGCTCCCATTCTCCCAAGGCTTAGACGTCAAAAGCTGAGACGCTTGGTAGATGGTTAACCAAGAATATATTTGGGACGATGGGGGAATAGGTCTAGGGTGCACGCTGGGCCGCCTAGTGGCAAGGACACGCAGACGCGCGCACACGTACGGACCTTGGTCTCCCCTTTCCTCAGAAGACGTATAGAAAACTATGCATATAGTGTGAGAAGCCGCTGCAACGCAAGGTAGTTTAAGCGCCTTGTTGACAATATTGTGTAGCCGACGCAGCCGAACTACTATGTGTGGCGACGCGGGGGTGGGTGCGCATGCACGTACTTGGGCCCACGGTAATCCTCGAACGGAATCACCACAATCACGGTGATTCTGTTCTACAGCTGCCGCTAATTACCACCTGTTTGAGTTATTGAAGTGGACGATGTGACTGCACGCCCGGCGAAAGAGGGGCAATCTGGATGCATATCTGGGACGGATTTCGTCAGCCAAATACGTTGAATCTGATGGCACGAGCATTTGGCACTTGGCCAAAAGTGACACGGCAGGTGAGGGGGTTTCTCTCACGAAGATAGTCACACACACGAGCAATAGTCACAACAGAGATATCCTATCAATTGACGTACTTTGACACTAATCTTCAGCGAATGACATCCAGAGCATGTATAGGTGTAATTAAAATAGTTTAGCTGTTTGTAGTTAATCACCTAAACTTTTGTTCGTATTAAATCTTTACCTAACACCTAACCTGAATCTAGCACTGTGGTAGTGAATACTGTCCTTAATTCCTTTAGCTAAGCTTGAGCTCTTTTAGCCCTAGCCTTTACTTAGTCAGAGTATGATTTAGTGATTGAGTACGTTTGGTGCTAAAGTCTCTTGAGAATGGAAAAGGCCGGACCAAAGACAGCTAGTGGCAGGTCAGATGCTCCAATCCGGCGTCGGCTTGAAAGGATAGTCCCACAGCCCGCTTTTCTTGATATCTAGAGCGGTTTACCAGTGCGAGTTGTTGTTCGTGTACTTGCCTTGGCAGCGCTTCCTGATTTTGGCGCGGCGCTGGCCGTCGGCTCGGGAGAGCGGCGCAACCATGCTCTGGACCTCGCTCAAGATAGCAGCGTAGTTCCATACGGCATACTGGGGGTATTGGGGCACAGGCTTCCAAGCATTATAGATCTCGTCGGCAGATGTGCGGACCGCGTTCCAGGCCTCCTTGTTGGAGACGTCTTCCTTGTCAAGCAGGTGCTTTTCTCCGAAGGTGTGCCAGGCGCACCCGATAAGCCTCTTGATAGAGAGACCGATGGCGTTTTCCTAATCATGCCTGAATTGTTTCGCGTATTAGACACTGGATTAAATCTTGGTCAAGGGTACCTGGATTAAAGGGGGACTACCTTTGTGCAGAGATCGGCCACTCCAGCGCTGTCACGCAGCTTGCGTCTCGGGGTCCGCATATAGCTGGCAGTCAACGACTCATGGTGAAAATGGTCGCCGAAGGCATTCATGGCGTAGGCAAGCTACAGATTACCGCCGTCAGCGATCTGCAGGATGACCGAGTGGCATGCGTTGTAATTCGTACGAGCATCTTCGCCAAAGTGAACCCAGTTGAGCTTGGCCAGACCCAGGTAGCTGAGGCACTCATGAGGGCGGAGGGCGGTGTAGATTTGCAGCTACCCGTTCACGTCGGGGATCCGGAGATAGACAGTGGAGGGGTCCTGGTCCTTCTCGAGGGCTGCCTGCATTATGTCGACCTGTGTCGTGAGAATATTGAGGATCTTCTGGCCCTCGGCTGGGTTGCGCGTGGTGTCCTGCGCGAGCCAGAACCACGCTCTAAGGAACCGGCTGCGTTGGTCTTAGAGGTCCCTGTCGTCGCTGAGGGGATTGACGGTGTCGTAGAACTCTCCAGCTAGGCCGTTGATCTGACCGTAGCTTACCTCCAGGCCGTTGGGCAGCTTGGAGGGCTTGTTCTTGACAACTTAAGACTGCCGTCATCCCAGGCCAGCGTGAGAGAGTCTCCGAGATAGCTGTGCACAGCAATCTCGAAACCGCCGCCTGAGTGAATGTCAACAATGAACAACGGCAGGGATAGCTCGGGGATTGAGAGGCCACTGTCCCAGGCGCTTACATTGTGTGTGTTTTTTTTTCTTTTTTTTTTTTTTGGTCGTACTCTTGCTTCCACTTGACTAGTTGACCTTGCTGGCGGCCTCGATCTCTTCGTCCGAGATAGGAATCGCAACCAGCTACGAGTAGTCATTATAGCCAGAGCTTCTCCAGCTTAGCCCCAATGGTTAGTGGAGCCCTAGGGTCGTTTTCATGGTCGTAGTCCCACCCGGTGGGCTCATGACCCAGCGTCTCCACGGTGCTGGTCGACCTGTCTACATTCAGAGAGCTTGAGCGAGACAACACACAGGACTTGAGTTGCGGCCATGGTGCCTGTATCAGATTCGTCGGAGGAATAGCAGGTGATATGATAATATGAAGCGAAGTCACTGGGGAAGTGAGTTGTCCTGGCCTTTTTCTGAGGGCGGTTTCAAAGGGTGAGGTGATATTGACCGTATACATATACATCCTTTTCTGCCAGCCACCGGAAAGCTATTGCATCATCCGGTTCGACTCCTACCTCCCAACGCGTCGAGCAATCTCTGCGTGACGGATCTACTGCCAACGTCGAGTCCTAGCCGACGAAGGCGATTGGGACATTCTAGTCAGCTGAAGGGAGGCGACGGTCTGGTTTTCCAGCCATGGCATTGTGTGCGGTTTCCCATGCATTGGGGGAGGTCTAAAATCAGACTAGCACCAGGCTGCTGTAACAAGTTCGGTTCTCATTACATTTCTGCTCTACCGCTTCAGTAATCCTGCGTTTCGTGATCGGTTGTCGAACGTGCGTCGAGCCAAACCCTGTGATCCTGCAGTGACAGGATATCTATCTATCTGCTAGCCAGCCACAACCAAACTGCAAGCTAGACAGAAAAAGGTAGATCCTCTACCTAGGTAATATTGTTAGTAATCTGAAGATGCAACCAGGAAATTATGCTAGGTTGTATATATGTAACTGCTATTGCCTTCTGCACAGTTCCACCAATTAGGAGCCGGCGTGTTATTTCCCTAAGGGCTAGAACGGGGTCCCAATATCGGCGTGTTGGGGGTGCCTGTCCCGTAACATTATATAATTGGCATGTATGTCCTTCATCATGCCAGGCCCCAGTCAATAACGTCTTTATACACGAGTACTGTTTCAATTTATTAGCTTCGCTCTCTTCATTCCCCTCCGATTACATTACCCCTCCTCTCACAGAACTGATAGTGCAGCACTTCACCAAAGCCCCAATATGACCGACGTCAGCGCCACCTCCGCCTCTCCACCCACCACGAAGGAGATCATCCTCGATCAGATCACCGAGGTTGTTGATGAACACGCCCTCGACACCGTCCCTCCCAAACCAGCCCTCACCATCCCACCCACCATCCCCACGATTCCCTCAACCCCTGAAGATGACTTTATCCCGCCTTGCATAATTCCAAAGCCCGTCCTTCGCCAAAACAAAAATCTCGGGTCGACCATGGTCGGCATCAACCGCGAATGCCCTCGCTGTATCCCCGGTTCCACCCTCAAGTGGGTCGTCCTCAGGGGAGGTTTCAAGACCTCAGAAGACGCAGACTCCGCTGCTACGTACCTGAACATGGCCTGCCAGAAATGGAATGATATTGGCGTGGGCTTCAAGTCCGAGTGGATCAAGAACCCAGCGGACGCGACTTTTAGCTTGTGGCACGGTGGGAGCCAAGGCGGTGTCTTAGCATCCTCATTCTTTCCCAATTCGCATGATATGGGCATGATGCTGGTATAAAGCGCGGCGTTCTCAATGCCCAAGTCGAAGGCGAACTTGTGGAAGGTGTTTGCGCACGAGCTGGGCCACTTGCTGGGGTTGAGGCATGAATTTGCCCTCAATACGGGTCCGCAGACAGGAAAGGCCAAAGAGGTCATGAAGACCGAGCAACTGGGACCAAGGAACAAGAACTCGGTCATCACGTATGGTAGGGTCCCCCAAGATCCAACAAGCCGATGTTGGCGAACAAAGCAGTGGTTCAACATTGCTATTCAGCTTTTGACCTTGCCAAGCCGAAGCAGTCAGCGGCTCTGCAGCGACTAAGTCATCAATTGATCACTGAGAAGAGTTCTACAAGTCCTGGCATTCGATTATCAGCTCGTCATCTGAGGTGATTTTTGAAGAGCGTGTTTCTCAGTTTGAGAAACATTGACTTACGGACCATCTCTGGAAAGTCGGCTATTTTACATCCTTCTGGCTTAACCCATATATTAGGGAGAGGCTAGTGAGAACCTGGGTTGATCAGCACATCCATTTTGGCAATGTGACTGGCCCCACGAGGATTGTGCTAAATCCACGACTTGTCGACTTCCGACAGTCCCAGAGACGGACCGGCCGCTGTTAAACCCAGCTCAACCGTCGAACAAGCCGGCTCAGTTGTCGAACAGACCAATCGGCCAAGTGGTGATCGTGCATTACCTACACTACCCTACTAAAGATGTTATCTGGATTATTTCGCGAAACCCGTTACGCCTTTTACGGTATAGTCGGGTTGCAGTGGATACAGTCTTTGCCGAAGTGTTTTTCTCGGGCATACGGGGTAAAGTGGGATGGATATCTCTTTTCTACCATTCTCATCATCCCCTTGTTATATAGGGAACCACAGCAACTGGGGTGACAAACTTCCCTGTGGAATCCGAGCATAGCAGTGACCGCGTGATTAATCTGTTGTGTTTGCCCATCGAATGCTGTTCAAGGACGTCATTGGGCTGGAGATGACAAGCCATTATGCCAAAGTCTCGCGTTGCTGTTCCTATCCAACATAATCCTAGAGGTCAGTAAATCACATCAAACTCAGCGGCGCCCACTGGTTTCACTCAACTATTAACTGCAGATTGCAATAATCGCTGTCTCCCAATACTACAAATATTCGAGGCATCACGCTCGTCGTAGGTTTAACATTGTTTTCCCATGACTTATTGCTTTGAATGTAGCCTTTAACGGGCTCTGTGCGGCCATAGGTTGACACAGCTCATTGTTAGATTATACCCTGGCCATCTCTAGGTCTTGGTCTAAATAGTGACGACGCCGACGGTGTGGTGATCGCTTTGGGTGATCTGTCAGGAGGTACCTCAACTCTACGAACTGTGTCCTAAGGCCGCAGACCAACAAGCGGTATCCAATTTTACAGCTCTACGGCAGCGTATATAGATACACGCAAGGTCGCCGCTGGTTTTCATGCAATCATAGCCAGTGCAGTGTGAAGACGTTTACCTAGGAATTGAATGATTACAAATGGTGACGTATCGGATGACTGACCTTCAAATCAAGGTATCCGGCGATATAGGCGGGCTGGTTAGGATCCATGCTTGCCTCGTTGGGCGTCCCAGGGAAACACGAATCAGGTCTCCGTGCGATTGGTTCAATGCTGATGCACCACAAGCAAACAATGGACGCGGGATGGCGCCCTATCATGTCCCTTTGTGGTGGTCACACAATATTGTCCAAACTTCCAGGGCTCCCCCTTGCTGAGTTAGACCTAGAATTATCGTCCCTCCTTCATATGCCTAAGCCCTCAATCTCTGTCATTAGCTCCGAGCAATCATGATCTGATTTTGATGGGTGTTTGGCACCGGAAGGTTGAGGCCTTGCCACTGTGAACTGGTTGCGTATTTGAGAGATTTGTGTTATGTTGTCGACTGCGCCGCTGGCCTGTAGTGCATTTATGGCACAAAATGCTGCAAGTGACGGAAGCACGCACCGCTTCAGCCGCCGTAGATAGGACGTTAAACACTTGGAGAAGTAACTTCAAGATGGCATGCTGATAATACAACTAAACCACGGGAAGCCGCAGCGAGAAGGCAGAAATGGAGGAGCAAGCAGGAAATAGAGACAGGACTTATGGGCTTCATGGAGACAAAGGCATAAGCTCAGCAGTGTGCATGTAGTCAGCTTTAGTTGCCCCCTTCGGCTTCGCCGCCGGGCGTAATAAATTGTGTGTGTTCATATGTTTGTGTGTGTGTGTGTGTGTTAAATTGCGTCATGTTGACCCAGTCCTTCTCTGGCGAGACGCTGTAATTAATATTAAGAGCTTCGTCGGCTTTTTCCCCACGAATAACCCATTGAGGTCGAAGGGACAGGATAGTTTAAAACTGTTTTTCGCTTCGGGCGACCTTGCTCCGGTCGCTTCTTCCGGTGCGTGAAGTTAGGCTTTGTATATGTGATCACAAAAGGGCTTGTGGCCTCGTTCGTGTGTCCCAAGAGACGCTTTCGCCTAGTGGAGGGCATGATGATGCTCAAATTTTAGAATAGCAGACAGAAGCAAGCGGAAGAGCAGGTGAGACCTTGCATGGAAGATGTTCAAGACGTGATGACGGATTGACGCGCACAATGATGTTGCGTTTGGGACGGAGGGGGCCAGACACTTCAGGACGCGGTGCGGGGGCTTTCACAAAATATAGACCCACTTTGGCGCGTTGGAAGCTAAGTGACGGTTAGTCAGGGTGGCCAGCGGAATATGCATATATGAGTGAGCAGAAAAGAGTGTCTATTCGTACTAAAGAGTGGATGGGATCACCACAGGCTTGTGGGCCTAATGCTATCCTAATAACTGTTACAGAGCTAGGGCCAGGTGGAAATGACAGGCTGGCCTGTTTAAGTACAGTCAGACCATTCTGGATGGGTTATGTCCATGACTCGCATAGAAGCATGCAAGGATTCTGTCACTAAGCACCGAGCTGATTCAAGTGACCGTGCCTGTGACATCTCCGTATAGGGCTTTAGAGTCGTTAAGATTCTTCCGGAAAACGTCGCTGGCGCCTGTACTACAGACCATACGCCAGAAAGTCACGATCAAGACGTCCCGGTCCCCCGAGCCTCGGACTCCTTCAAACCGTTCCCTAACACAGCCCAGGACGAGAAATGCGGGAGGTGCCGGAAACCCAACTAGATCTCTTCTACCGATCTATCCCCTGAGACGTCGTTAACCATTAGGTTCATTGGACGAATAAAGTTCTGAAGTACTCCCCGTACGCATGGCGACATTTCTCCGACAAGGTTCACCGCTGCGCAGTTATTTCGATTGATATGGGATTCCTTAGAGAGTAACCAATTAAAATTAGTACAACTAACTAGTAGAAGGAATCAATAAATCTACTTGCCCGATTATCAAGAATCAGGGTCACTTAGCAGAAGATATTTGGGTTATAAACGGCCTGCTCTATCTGTCTAAGATAGATTTTTAACACATAATACGTAGCCAACTAATATTTCGCCGGCTTAAACACGATCTGTGCAATAGCCGTCGACAATCTGCGTATGATTTGATGGCTTCTCAGTTTCAAAGTCAAGCCATACAACCAGCCGTGCCTCGCAGCATCTTACGACCATGCACAGCGGATAACAAAAAGCAATCGTCTCTCAGCTTTCACCAGCCAAGTGCAGCAGCATCTAAACCCCGAACTTCCATCACTCTCGATTTCTTCTGGCCCTGCTGTCCATGACCCTGACCGCCGCCCTGATTACCCTGCTGACCGACAGCAGCGTTAACGGCCTTGTCCGCTGCGGCCTGAGCTCGAGAAGAGATAGTGTCGCGTCCTGTTTCCTTGCCGCCTAGTGCCTGGCATATTTTTGTCAGCTCAGTCACTTCTGTTGTCGCGCAGTGAGGATCCGCGTTACCTGCGACGACATGATGCGCGACTTGTCAGATTGGGTCATTTTGTTTTACATTGTGTCAAAACGTCCGTAGCGATGTAGGAAATTATGTAATACTGTTGGTAGTGCTTGAAGAGTTGCGTTAGTTGCTATGTATTTTCTGTCGTACTCTATGGACAAACTGGACGGTGTGACATCTCTTTATATTCATTCGAGAGCCCTCAGTCACATGCCACATACCAGCTAGACCATATCAAGACGAAGCTTCCACCCCAGTATTTGCCTTTCATAAAGCACATTTGGGTTGGCCAGATGCTTCGGTATCCGTAAACAAGCTTCTAACTGGCATCTTCATACCTCGGAAAGAAAAGAAAAAACCAGAGGACCGCTGCAGACACGGAAGTTGTGCAGGCATCCCGCGCCGAATACAGTTATATCACTCACCATCACAAGCTTTGTGAGTACTTCAAATTGAAAACAATCGTGGTTTTAGCCAAGAAGCCAAATCATTCAGCGCCTAACGAGTAAGGCCTCGGAACACGTGAAGCATCTCTTAGCGCGATAGGTACCGCTGGTCTCGCGTATGTGTGCCCCTGTTTTGCGTTTCCGTTTCATGGATAACATCTACTGGTAATTAGATAGGGGGTCTTCCTGATATGACGGAACGCGCCATCAAACCTCCAGCAAGCACAGAAACTGTGGCAATAACTATCATCTCCACAACGACTGCAGTAGCACAACAGCCATCAGCTGACCAAAAGGCTTTCAACTACCACTCTTTTAACTTGATAATTTTACAGAAGCGAGTTGTCTTTGGTTCAAAACTCCCCATTAGGCATATAGGATGATTTAGTATTGGGAAGATGCCAGGACAGCGAGGATGCGGACGGACCAACTCTGCTCCTAGGGGTGGGCTAACGGGTTTCAGCGGGTTGCTGTGTAATTCCGCTGGCGCGAATGACGCCGCATGTGCTCATGCTTATCGCTCTAGATATCTACTGTTTCCTTTCACTTCCCATAATTCTGTGACCTCGAAGCTGGCAGCCGTGTTGCGTCTGCATCGTTCCAGGTGCTGTCCGCCATGGTATCATCCCGGGCCGTATGCACCAGCGCCTCTTGCGTTAACATCGGATCGGGGTTTGTGAAAGCAGGATGACATGCCACTGTGAACAAGTAATGAATGACCAACAATACTATCTGTCGCGTCCTTTGAGTACGACCATTAATTATGGTTCAAAATGTCCTGGAATCGGACAGAAAAGTTCACCAGTCGTACATAACATCCTACCCTCACAAGCCCGACATCGACAAAGCGATGCATCTCCCCACAAACTACCGCTTGTATGCAAAGCTGGCCATCACCTGATATTAATCTTATCATCTTCCAACGGTTTGACCGCAACACGGGTAGCGACTCAACGTGTTCCACAAGAAAGATGGAGCCGGGAATTCAGGACCGCGTTCGCAGGACGTCGCTGACCATAGGCTCCAGGGTAAAGGACTCCGTATCATCGGCAAATACAAATTCGGAGGAGCTTGTTGATGTGCTGGGCGGGTGAAGAGGCATTCGGACGCATTCTTCGAAGAATATGAAGCGATTATAGCCGCAAGAAAAATTTGATTTAGGGAGTGAAGAGCAATCGACCTGGGCATGAATTAGGCATATGATAACTCGCGAAAAAGGGTAACATGAATCACCCAGACCTGAATTTTTCATACCCTCATCGCCACCCATCTCAACTCTGCATCTGACATTCAAGTATCAACTACCAATTGAGCGTTCTCATGCACTGAGTTTTGTGTTGTCTTAACTAGACTCATTACATTGACTCAGGAACGCAGGGACGTCCTGATCCGTAATCTGACACAAGATTTGGACCGAGACGTAGAGTTTTCGGCAGCAACCATCCATCCCCTTAACCCAGACGTATCCTTATACCTCCCATGGTCTAAGTTCACCTCAATATCATGGAGCTCATCTCGTCTGGCCCTCCAAGAATCGAAGTCCGGGCAAAAACACTCCTCGAGCAACAAAGCCCGGAGTTTGGCTTGCTTCCGCCTCTCACAAGCGATGGCGGTCCTATCTCGATCGCAGCCGCGAGTACCTTGTCTCAAATAACTCTCAGCGGAGGTGTTGTGGCTTGTACAGCAAGTTTTATAATAGTTTGTTATCAGTTTCTTCCCAGGTAGAACTGCTGAGTCGTGGAGCGCCTTGTCGAAGTCATTGATTGCCTTCGAAAATGTTGCTTCAAGCTGTTGTTCGGCTTCTTTCGGTTGTTTCTCCACTTCGTGACCGATGGCTGTACCGAGCAGAAAGACAAAAATCTGCTTAATCCAGAGCCGCTCGGGATCCATACCCAACCTGACAAGCGCTTTTGCAATTTTCACTGCGGAAAGTCGCTGGGAATCTTCACGAAGAAGACGCCGGAGCTCAGCCACTCTTGGCTTTAGGCCGATTCTGGTTAGGGATGGGAGGGCTTGCATAAGGCCACTTTCAAGAATATCCTTTTGCGACCACCGGTGGATAATGCTCTTGTTAGGAATTTCTT
>LFIW01001456.1:0-23976 GCA_001625285.1 Colletotrichum incanum
CAATAGTCAACAGCGAGCTAAGAGGACCAACTCTGTCAGGGATGGAATGAAAGCGATATTCATACATATCGTCTGGGGTGGTATGACAGTGCATGGTTTCCACGCATAATAGCGAAGACGAACACCTTCAGGGATGGCATAACATGCATAATCAACTCAGGGAGATGCCACGACAGTGCGATCCGGGCTTTCATGGCGTGGATAAGTAAATATAGACGAATCATGTCTAGCTGCAATAGACAGGTTCCGAAATGGTCATGGGCGACCCTTGCGCCCTAAGTTAGGCTGTCATAAGCCTGGCCGCACTCCTCTTCCTCGGTCGAGTGTCACGATAGCTTCAGCGTTTCCCTAGTACGGTCACTGGCGAATTAAGCGTCGCTGAAAGTTTAGTTAACATCTTTAGTGGTGGTGGTGTGAGCCTGTGGCTCATGCGGCTTGGCAGATTACCCCGGCAGGGACGAAGTTCTCGTCGAAGTTCTCAACGAACAATCACTAACAGAGCTAGAACTAGCTGCTGAACGCAACCCCAATGGTAATCCGTTCAGGGGCCACCTTAGCCAAAAGGTGCGCAGCACCCATCTTCTGTTCTGTTTATTGTTCCTCCATTCCTCGTCGTTGATGAGGCTATGGTCCGATTTGAAGGTCGATCTCTTGAGACAACGACGATTAAAAAGAAGCCTATCCCAACTGGATATAAGATCTGGATCCTTGCCCAGTCTGGCTACTGTATACGGTGGCTCTGGCATGTACACGGGAAGGGCCCATACGCATTAGTCCCCCAGGCGCAGTCTGCCCGGCCAGCTAGGCAGATTACTGGAAAGCTGGCCCAACTGACACCAACGCAGCAGGTAGTAACCGCCCTTATTTCTCTACTTCCAGCTGCAACCTACCACGTCTTCCTAGACAACCTCTTCTCTTCTATACGTCTCTTTAGTACCCTACAGAAACAACAGGTTAGTGCTTCTGGTACCTGCCGGAAGGATAGTGGGATAGATAAGATCCTAGTTGTTGAGAAAGAGACTGAAGGACAGGGTATCCCCTGGGGTGAAATACACTGTATCCCTACGTTAGATGGGTAGGTAAGCTGGCTGCCCATCTAGCCTGTCTAGCCTACCTAAATAACTAACTAGTGAATAGGTCAACCGGTTCACCTGGAAGGATAATGCCCTTGTACTCTTCCTGTCAACTGTCTTCCAGAGCAGCCAAGAGATTATTCGTAGCCGTCGCCGCCCAGCTGGGGATACTGCTGCTAAGAAGGCTGCCCGGCAGGTGTTTGGCCCAGACGTCCGCAAAGACCTTCCAGTACCTAGGGCGATCGATGAATATAACCACAAAATGAACGGGGTTGATGTCAGTGACCAGATGAGGTCCTATTATCAATACAACCACCCTATTCGTCGAGGGGGCTGGCAGTCAATTGCCTGGAATTTTCTGCTGGAAGTAGTAGTTGTGAATAGCTTTCTGCTACAGCTCTGGGGCAACCCTAGGTGGCAGAAAGTGAAAACCCACTACCAATGGCGGCAGCTGCTTGCAGCCCAGCTTATCCAGCAGTTTGGCCCATTAGCAGGCGGTCGTAGACTATCACGACCTAGAGAGGCTACAGACAAGAGGAATACCTCTATTCCATGGGAACACCATAGAAAAGGGTCGAGGAAGGTTAATTCACCTTGTTCCTATTGTAGCAATACAAGGGCAATAAGTGCCCGCCGGACCCTAGGGGAGATATCTGGGAATACCTTCACGCAGCGTAAATATACGAGGAAGGGCTGCTTAGACTGTAACGTACCTTTATGTATCCAAAGGGATTGTTGGTACCTCTGGCATACGCAGAATATATAGGCAATAGAGGTACTATAACCCTATTGGTTAACTCAAGGGATTCACAGCCCCTTATTGGCTTTACCCCACCCTTCGCAAAAATGGCGTCAGTCAGCACCCGATGGGATAAGCTCATTAAGCTCTCATGGAAGTAGGAATATAGACTGACGAATATGAGTGGAACATTTCAGCATTTCATGCAAGCCATTCGAAAAATTGTGGATGTCAAAGTCTGCGTCGCGTGTAGGGAAGATTGCATTTGGCAAAAAATGGTCAAGCTTTCTTGTCACAACTACTGCCGAAGCTGTTTTAAACTTTTGATAGAATGTCCGTTTACAGCCCAGAGCGATGGCCACCGAGGTGTTGTGATAAAGAAATCCACACAAACACCATACGAAGGAATACACCTAAAGATCTGTTTGAGACCTATCAGAACCGTTCACTCAATTGGAATGCCCCTTGCTCCAAGCGTTTATACTGTAGCTGGCCTGGATGCGGTATCTGTATTGAGCCCGAGGGCCTGAGCGGCTGTGGCAGACAGGTAGCCATTTGCAGTCGTGGGCATATGACCTGTGTTATCTGCAGTGGTCCAGTACATAAGACTTCAAAATGTCCGCCTGACCGCAACGTTAGCCTTTTGAGATCACTTGCAAAGCAGGAAAACTGGAAACAATGTCCCCAATGTAACGTACTAGTTGAACATAAAGATGGCTGTCAGCACATGACGTGCCGCTGTGGGTACCAATTTTGTTATGTTTGTAGACAAAAATGGAGGAGGTGCGATTGTACAATCGATATGCTTATGGGCCAAAAAGATGGAGTTCTCGGGCCAGAACATGCACCTGCGGATGGGACAGTGGAGGGGAGTTCTGAACCATCCAATAGCGTATCGGGGATTTCCAGAAAGCTTGTCGACATAGCGAATGGGTCTTCAAAATCCACAGAAGGGTTTAAAACTAATTTTATCTTAGAACAAGGCCCATTAAACGTAGATGAGCTTCTAAAGCAATGGAGAAAACAGTTAGTGGAACAAAAGCAGGCGTAGCAACGGTTGCTATCTAGTAGGCTGTGTATATCGAACATAGGACATTATAGTCTGATTCCATAGTAAAATAGCTATAGGTTTGGAACGCCATCATTGTCCCCTTGTGACAACGTTTCTCATGAAGCATCGGTGTGGTGCGTGTAGCCAGTTAACACGACTTATGCTAGCTGGTAGACTAATATACCCTCGGACTCTTATGAACCATAATATCTATGTGCCTACCTTGTATATTTTCTTTGGATCGTAGTCTATCTCTATGTAATATGGAGATTTCTGGTGTTTGTTACACAGCCAGAGTCTGTGAATGATTAATGATTATGTATGCTGGAATAGCGTTGCCCCCTCAGCGACAACGAAAGGCATGTTCTACTTCACCTTGCTGCCGACCAACTGCTCGTACAATCCACCAGGCTATTTGGGATCCAGTTTGACCTTATTGCTATAATCCAACCAGTAGGGTGCTTCTGGCTGGTGTAACTATGTGATGCAGAACAGAAGATAACAGGACAAGGTCTTCATTTCCGAAGCTTTTGCTTTGCGGCACAGTTGGTTGTTCCAATGCTCGTAATAGTGATATAGGATGTATCAGATTTTTGTACCTAGCATTCTCTGCCTTTTCTACTAGAACCTTCAATCACCATTCGGATTCACCTGATTAGTTCCCGGTCATGCCCGTCTCCGTCCGCAGTGCGACTTTTATAGAGCTAGATCACGTCAGACCCCTCTCGGACAGGAATTACTAGGGAAGGTCACGTTAGGATATAAGGAAGAACTAACACCTACAATGCACCATGTCTTACTAGTCCTTCAACAGCAATCTAGCTTTTAGTTGACTGTGTTGCAATAGAGGTCTCGTCAGCAAGTTCCTCGATCGTGAAGTGGGCTGCCAAGGCCCTACTAACATCAGTGATCCAGACGGCGACGACTTAAGCCTACATACGTACAGGTATCAATACGTTGGACAGGCCTATCAGACACCCTCAGTAGTAAGAAGTGACTCCAATATCATTTGCATATAATAGAACCTATTTTTCCCTCTCTCCCATGCTTCGGGCCTGCAGTGGAGAGCGGTCTTCAGTGACCACGGCTGACTGATATCAAGATAAGTTGCTAGACTAACTAGTAAAAGATAATACTGGCAAAAATAGATAGACATACTGGCCGCCACATTCTACTGATCAGAGAGAGAGTTCGGCAAAGAAAGGCGACTACATCGAGATGCATTCTGGAACTATAATTGTTACCGACACTAAGTCAAGTCACCCACTTCTGGGCACCCCACCCATGTGGGCACCCCAAAAATCCCTCAACACCATGCTGTCTTGGCTATTTCAGGTATCGTGAACCTTGTGATTATGCATATGCAATTTTGAAAATGTCGGTAGACTGAATGGTCCTCTGAGGGCGGAGATTCATGTTCATTTTCACAGCTTACAACTCTTGGTCTCAATTGCTGATGTCGGCTTCATGCCCATGAAGATTTCCTAACGGTTGGATAACATAGGTGAATAATATTCTGTGGATTACTCTGTCGATGAGCACTGGCGTGCCCTCTAGTTCATTGGGTTCTCAGAGTCCATGGGACCTATAATATCTCACGGGCGATACATATTTTGAAGGGCTCAAGTTAGAACACAGAGGCTTTGACGCCTTCCTGTTCAGTGCAGGATTTACGTCTTAGACATGCTTCTTATGCAATGATAAGGGCTAAGCAGGGCGCCTGTGCCTATTATCTACATCCATTCGCCGTAGGCCACTGGATGCCGGCCTGAATTGAGGAGTCTAGGAACAGCTTGAACGTTTATGACTGGCATAAAGCATAGTTTGGCGGATATCGGAGTGGATTATTCGTATTCACAACTAAAGAATCCGACGCTTACGGCTCTCCATGCCACAACCCATCGCCTACGAGTTGATATCAGTGCCAGCGACTGGGCGGTCAGAAGCAGGGTTTTCAACACATTTGCAAGTCTCGCAATTCTGTAATCAACGTTTTGCTGACAGCCTGTCACTTGCAACCCTACTACAGTAGCAGCCATTCCCATATGGCCTTGCTGACGACGCTCCGTTGACTGAGGTTACCCTGCTGTTTGCAAATGTGGACCGAGAACTTTGCTGACAACGGTGCCACTCGCAACCTGTCAGACGACTTTTCAGTTACGCCTTTGTCAAAAGTATGGCCGTCAGCCATGAGCAATCCGCATCTAGTTGTTCGTCTAAATTAACTGAAATGGGGTTGTCACCGATATCGATACCCGTAGAGGCTTATTATTAGTGTCATTTCATCCCTGAAGGTCTTCCTCCTCTTACCTTGATGTTGATTATTCGTGTCATGCCATCCTTCGAGGTGTCGGTCCTCTCGATTACGGGTGGATACCATTTACTGTCATGCCATCCTTGATGGTGTTGGTCCCATTCATTATATGTGGACTCTGTGTGGATGCCGCTGTCATGCCATCCCTGAAGGTTTTTGTCGTCTTAGCTTACTGTTGATTATTTTTGTCATGCCATCCTTCACGACGTCGGCCCTCTCGATTATGAGTGGGTACCATTCACTGTGATGCCTTCTCTGGCAGCGCTGTTCATAGTGATTATGTCTAGACACTATGCACTGTCATGCCATCCCTGGTGGTGTTGGCCCTCAAAATTTTGTTTTGGTTATCCGTGTTCTGCCATTCCTGACGGCATTGGTGATGTCGGTTTAGTGTTGGTAATCTTCGTCCTACCATCCTCGTTGGTGTGGATCCTGTCAATTATGTGTGGATACAATGCACTGTCATGTCATGCCATCCCTGCGTCGCACTGGATTTGGCACTCTCTTGCGTTTCAGTCATTGTTGTGTGGGTCATGCCACGACAGAGTGAGTGATTGGCCTTGTTGTTGTTTGGCATGCCGCAAGGCGTTTTTGCTATTATACGATGATAGTTGGCCTGCTACAGTTATGTGAGAATTTAGTGTCCTCTTCGTACTCTTGTGATCTTAGTGCACGAGCTAGCAGTACCAGGATGTTACGAGCAGGTCAGGGCAACCAACTGCACCACAAAGCAAAAGCTTCGGTAATGATGCGCCTGCATCATTATCCCCTGTTCTGCACTATACAGTTACGCCGGCCAGCACCCCAACTGGTTGGGCCGTAACACAGGAGTGACTTTGAAATACCGTACAAAGCAGAAATCGGCTTACAGATCGCACCGAAAATAGCGGATGAGGCCAGTTTCTCAAGGGGTAGCATAAAGTAGCCAGATCTACACCAACTCATAATTACTTTATGGAGGGCATGGCACAGTGCACTTCTCGACAAGCTGTACAAATCCTGCTTACCCCAGTACACCCTGCGCAGATAAGCTTCTTTTTGTCATTTCGGAGGCCGTCCTTTTCAATTCCTACCCTACGCAGTCGTCCTCGTAGATACACACACACACACACACACACACACACACACACACACACACACAGATACACACACACACACACACACACACATGCACAATTTATCACGCCCGGCGGCAGAGCCGAAAGGGCAACTGAAGCTGATTACATATATGTGTCTGATTTTGTGACCTAGTGTCCTTGTAGCCCATACTGTCATCACTTGCTGCTTGCTCCTCCACTTTCTGCCTTCTCGCTACGGGTTCCCGCGGTTTAGTATTTTATTAGCATGCCATCTTGAAGGCTATTCTCCAAGTGTTCAACGTCCTATCTACGGCGGCTGAAGCAGTGCCTGCTATCTGTCGCGGGTCGATGGTTGGTTAGGATTACGTCCGTTTTGATTTGTTATGTGGCTCTCCTCTTCCGTCTCTCATCTTGCGTCCAGCCGGCCTGTTGCCAGCGCGAAGCGTATCGTCGTTCCGACCGCTTGCATGTTTGGCTTCCATTTGTCGTCATCCGATGGGCTCTTGCCCCTAGGTAGAAGGATAAGTTGCTTCTCTGTGTTTCTGTGCATTGGAGCATCTCTGCTCGATATGTCGTCCACTTTGTGCATTGGAAGAGGAAGTGTTCAAATGTCTCTGCCGTCTGGCCGCAAACACATACGTGTGAGGGCACTACGTTGATTCGATGTAGATAATAGTTCAATCTTGCCATTCCGGTTCTAAGCTGCGCAAGAGTGGTCGCCTCTTTCCATGTAAGCGTGTCGTAAAGCTGGCGAGTATGCTTTCCTGGCAGCGCGGCGTCAACTCTCTTGGAGAATCGTCCGACCTTTTTTGGTAGTCCACTTTTCGGTGGTACTTTTGACCGTGCAACGTTGAGCGTCGTTGACTTCATCATTGGAAACTGTACTTGCGGAGTAGCCCCTCTTTGGTCGCTTCGCGCGCTTGTGTCTTTGCTTGCTTAAGCAGTTCGTCTTCCTCACTTGCAGCCTTCCACTGTACTGTAATGGCGTTGTCCTCCTTTCGAAGCTCTTCCACAGAATCGTAAATGCACCGTATAAACTCTTGTCCGGACTGTTGGTGCGGTCGGCTAAGCATAAACACCGCTGCTTTGTTACTTGTCATCACCGTGATCCTCTCGCCCGTGACGCCTGAAAATGGCTTCCGCAGCGCGTATGCCATGGCTGCCAGTTGTCCGCTGTATGGGTTCTGTTCCAACCTCGACCCTAGCGTGAAGGAGAACAGCACAAGCTCTGGGTCATCTCCAGCCGCAGAGGGTTTCTGGATAGCACCACCAACTCCCACCACGCCGTTTCTCGCTGAACTACTGATTGTGATACGGACTGTGTCGGCCACATCGGCTTCTCCCGTTCCCGCATCGACAACTACAACCTTGACCTCTTTCCTCCCATGGCAACAGTGTAAGCGAGTTGTTGGTCTCGAGCTGCTCCATCGGCACCTCCCTCGCTGCTTCTGCTATCTGGAGTAATGGTGAGCAGTGCTTTTCAAACCGTCGTATGCGGGCTGTGATCCTGCGGAGTGGGTTCGTCTCTGGTAATGTGTGGATGTCCGTCCACATCTTGACTGCCTTCCTCCAGAAGCGACAGACATTGGTTGTGGTTGGTTCTCGCTTTGTAGCTGCGGACGACTGTGAAGTGGTATAACGGCAGTGATTACCTCGTGGTCAGCCCCCGGGTGTAAGTGTTGGCTGACATGCGCGCGCGCAGCAGGGATGTTGGAGAATGTAAGGTCAAGGACGTGCCCATAAACCTCAGTTTCAACCCCTATCTCACCGACAAGAGATAGGCCGCGGTTGTCTGCCCAGTCTGCTATGTCGTCTCCCCTATTCCTGCTCCTCGAACCTGGCTCCCAGGAATAGTGACGGGCATTAAGTCCCCCGCGATCAGGGCTCTTTCTGGAGGTTTATACTCCAGCAGCGTTGTTGTTGTGTGGTTGTGGGGGTCGCCCGGTTGTCTATACACGTTCACGATGGCCGTCGATTTGTCGACCATAAGCCACAGGATGTCCCTTGTATGAACGGGTCTCTGCTGTTGAGCCTTCAGTCTCATCTCTTTTCGTAAGTATTAGGTCATGACCCTAGGTCTTGTTTCTTCGCTGTTCCAAGAATCTACTGGTACGAAGGAGTCGAACCCCGGGTGTGTGTTGATTTGCATTTTGTCGCCGTAGCCTATCCATGGTTTCTGGATGAGAACCACGTCGATCTGGTCTGTCCAGCAGAGTTCGAGGAAAGCGGTGTGTGCCGCAGGTCGCTTCCCAACGTTACATTGCGCTGCGCGTAGCACCCGTGGGGAGGCCACCCTCGACCTACGTCTCCGAGTCGAGTTCCAGATGGGTATAGGCATTTGCAACGTTATACTTCGGCTTCTGTGCTACTCTTTGGCTCCTGCTCGGAAGCAGCAGCGGTAGTACGGGACGGATGGGTTGGAGGTGGCTGGCGGTCTGTTCCACCCCGTCTTCCTCCATGCTCCCACTATCCGTGTCTCCATCACCGAGACATACAATCGAGTTTGCCGAAGGTGTTCTTGTGCGCGGGCGCTTGTTGCCGACCTGCTGGCCCTGGTTGGAGGCAGGGGCGTCTGTCGGCTGCTGGATACCGTTTTGTGATCCCGTCTGAGCGGCCCTATAGAGGACACCAGACGCTTTCCGACCGGCCGTCCGGATGCAAGCCCGCTCCTTTCGATCAGGGAGAGAAAAGATACCGTTGATGACCAAGGGTCTTGCAGGGCAGTCTTTATGGCTGGCTTGGAAGGGCCCGCAGCAGTCCGCACACTGCGGTCTGGCCGTACAGGGCTCCGTCTCGTGCGAGTCGGAAGGTCTACCGCAATTACCACAGTGGCCGGCGGTTGCAGTACCGGTTCGAGTGGTAGCCCTGGCATCCGGGGTCGTGCCGGATGAGGGTCCTCCTGTTCTTGATGAGTTGTGACCTGCTGCTTTGGTTGAACAGTATGAAGGGCGGAACCTCCATTGCGAACGATATGACCCAAAAGACTTCATTCGTAACGGGGTTTGGCCCAAGCCGGGATTGTCTAGCGCGGATGGGCTTCTGTCTTGTCTGGGCAAAGAACTCGTCTTCGATTAGCGTGGCGGGGTCTAGAATTTCCCCCAATGCTGCGCAGTTCGGTCGGACAACGGGGCACAACGTAGGTGAACCACTTTGTAGGGGTCTCCATCTTTGTAGGCCCCCAGGCAGTCCGCCAGCGCCTGTTTGTCTGCGAGGAGGCGCTGTTGGACCTGATTGCTCGCGGACTTCAGGGAGTATCCTGTGCCGACGTGGTAGATGTGGGGGATATCCGCCAGTTCTATGCCGAAGGTCTGGCAGACCGTGCGGCGTACAGCCAACGGCGCAATCTTTCGGGCGGCCGCCAACCCCTCTTCCGGGATGCGAGCGAAGATGCGGAGGTCCACTTCCGGCTCCGCCAGGGGCATCAGTGATACATGAACTGGTGATCTGCTGCAACTGCCTGCCAGCTGAACGACCAAGCGCGCCTACCTGGCGACAAGGCAGACGAAGGAGTCAAGTGTGCCCGCGAATGGATTCGATAGACGATGAGCGCGCTGGGCGCCCCTTCGGTCTGGAGGGCTTAGTGCACTGCTCTATCCTGGCGGACTCGTCGAAGGCCTGCCTTATTGGCGTTCTTGTAGCCGCTCGTTCAGCGTTGGTTTGGAAGAACAGGCCTGGCCAGCCGCTTGTAGTGAGGTACAGAGTACACTCACTGTCTGCCATGCTATAGTCAGCGGGCGAACCTCTCCCCGACACGGCGCGTTAGCAGTCGGACCACACCTAGTTGGCGGAATATTACAACGGGTTCGTCCCGAAGTGATGCCGTGGGGCAGTGAAGCATACAGTAAAACAGCGCAGCAAAAACAAGCAATGAGAAGCAGAGGCACAACTACCAGTTGATAGCGATTCGTAAGCTATTGTATCGAGCATGTACTGCCTGGTTCCGACGTAAACCTGAAGAAGTGGTCACGAATGGAATCGGCCACGGATTGAAAGCTCGAACCGATAGCACGCAGTTGCACATGCTGAGAGTAACCGGCTAATAAGACGTTGTGTATACATGTACAGAGTATACTCGATCCGTGACGGCACGTTTGACAGGCTGCTCAATGATGCACGTCTCGAGCGTGTCACTTTCGTCCGACACCAGGTCAGTACACTTGAGATATTGATCTAAGCGTTATTAGTGCTGTTCACGACTAGTCGTATTAAGGGCGCCCGCGCGATTGTCACCACCTAAAGCGTGATGGCCTCACGTCAGCGCCTAACGTTGATCGGCAGGGTGAGGAGCTTCGTCTTGATACACGCAGGTGAGCGCCCTCGCCAAGTAAGGCTTCCTCAAGGACGTCGATTTCGGAGCCGGCACCAGGATCCTACTTAGTATATATGGCAATCTGGTGATAACATACTATGTAACATACATGTTACTGCAGAGAGTGTCTTCCATTTATCTCCAAAAAGCACGTTAGGTGCCCCAGCAAATGCCGTGGCACACGAGGATCGTGGAGTGTATCGGTTGGTGGGGATGCCTGAGCATCACGAATATGGAGCTGCGCTGCATCTAGCCGCTCGCTCAGAATTCTGGCGCCGAAAACGGATGTCCAAACTTGTGTTGGAGCAGTTAACCGGGTAACGCTCTGGAACGACGGGCCTCCGCCTTTCAATCGTGTTATTGCCAAGATAGAATGAGCCGCGAGCCAATGATCAAAAGCGACCTGCGTGGTCGGCCATGCCCGCAGTCTTATTTACATTGGGTTAGGTATCGTCATATTTCGCCACTTTCAAGCCGCCGATCACGGCCTCGTTGCAGGATTTCCAGGACCTTGTGCTTTACATCACTTCTTCTTTGCCCTTGAAAATGCTCGAGGTATTTGATCTGCTCGTGTTGAATGACGACTCTTTTTGAACCCGCGCCGCCTCGTACTATCCCTTGGTCTGATTCAGGCTCCAACTGGTCCAACTGGTATCGAAAGTTGCCCTTTAGATCAAGAAAGCCATAGACGATAGTCTCTCGCTTCTGTGAGTCAAGAAGCGATCCGACCTTTACGCGTAGATTCGTCTTGGATGCTGACATTCCTCGACTGACTCCACGTTTGGGCGGGCGGGTTTTCCTTTTGACCGGGAGGCGGATATTTCGGCCAGTATAGACGCAAGCTAGGATATCGCTTGATTGGCTGATAGGTGTCGTCAGAGTGGACTTCGCTGGGGGTTGCTTCGACGGGAGTCGCTTCGCTGGAAGTCTTTTAGTTGGGCTCACCAAAGCTACTAGGCGACGCACCTGGCTGGGTTCTGACGTAGATGACGTCGTCGTCAACCTTACCGGAGAGTCCTCCTTGCGGTTGTCGACAAGCTGCGTTGCGTTGGCTCATTAGGCAATTGTTGTTTAGGCCAACTCACACAAAAGGCTGGTGTATTGTGTTTGAAGCGAGGAACGAGCGGGATCCACACGGTTGAGCTACTTAATGCTGTGGCTAGCACAGAACGTGACTGACGAGCACGTGACATTGAATTATCCCTCATTTGGCTGACGAAATCCGGTCCAGAGCTTCTGCCGGAATTGACCCGCGGCTGGTCTCACATGGATCATGGGCCAAATCCACCCTTGTCAGATTGCTTACACTTCGGCATCCATCCTTTTAAACTCCATCTGTCTTCCCTTCGTCGTGCCTCCAACTTACCTATTCAGCTCCCACTCATCCATCCTTCCCGATGGTAGTGTAGCCAGCCCACAGCAAGTAGGGGCTCTGCCGGGCAGATCGGCGGTCGATCTGACGACTTTCCTCACTCACGACATCGAGACGGCCCTCGACAAGGGGCTCACTGCTACGCTGGCGACGATGGACGTTAAGGGGGCTTTCGACTGGGTCCTCCGGGACCGACTCGTCGTCGTCAGGCTACGTCAACAAGGTTGGCCTTGCAGCTTGATCCGACTGATTTTCGGCTCGTGTCCGGTGCATAGATGCTTCGTGGGTGTAGGGAAACAAGATTCTCACGCAACAGTACATGTAGAGCATCTTTCTCGATACTGAGTCGTCGCAGAGACTGAAAGTCAAGGGTAGATGTCCCGAATGGACGGCGTCCTCCGGCGCATGGATTTCCCAGATCCGCACAGAGAACATCAAGACTTGTCCCAGCACTTTAATTACAACAGATATGTCGCCATAGTCAAATACAAGTGCCTTATCAAACTCGAATAGCACATTGGGCCTATTGTCCGCCGGACCGTCGTCTGATTGGTCTGCTTCGCGGACTCTCAGGCACGCCAGAAGTGCGGCTACTTGTTACGACCCAGATTCGGTCGGTGACTAGTGCAGCCTGAGAACGCCCCAGGCCAAAGGGCAGGGCAGCGAGACATTCAAGCATGCAGGACTGTGGCACATACCGAAACATGGAAACGGAAGGACTAAGGAAGGTCACGTGACGGATCAGTAAAGAAAAAACATCAACAGCAGCGAGAACGAAATTTTTGAAAACAGCACTAAATTGATCGAAGTACGCCCTCTCGCGCTTGCAGAGGTCGCTTTGGGTACAATGTCATCCTCGGCATTGATTCTGCATCCAAAGGGCCTGCTCGTGGCCGCGAGCGGGCTCTGACCACGAAAAATTCAAGAGTAAGCCACCTGGGGTCTCTAGACAGGGCCAATATGACTACGCGCAGAAGTATTCTGTGAGACTTTGTTACTCCAAATTGAGCAGGAACAGTAACATGGGAGTACAATAATGGGAATGGGGGGATGTGGGGGTGGGCGGAGGCGGGGGAGGGTGTTTCGGTTCATCCTCCATTGTGGAAGGCATCCCATCAACTTACCTGTCTATCAAGTACCAGCTTTAGCTAGGAATCTCAGGCGCCGCGGCTCTTAACGTTCACACCACGGGGGGTTTGTTCGAATCCAGGTCAAGCATTACTATGGTCGTCCTAGTTGCGTGATGGAAAGCTACCTTTTCTTTTTCGTTCCTATTACCCTGTTTATATTCTGCTGACATTGAGGTCGTTGTTGCTCTGCTAAATTCCAACAGACGAACCGCTGCGAGCGTCAGTTATCGGAGGCACAAGAAGCTGCAAGACGATAGTCTGTCCTGCAAGTTGCTTCGATTGAGGGTGGGGAACTATCCTGGACAAGCGCCTCCAGAACTTATCATTCGCTTTTCATGCTACTCTCACGTCCAGCGATTCAAGGTTGTATAATTTGATCGACAAGTGTCCTTGGCTATCTGCCATTGAGTTGTCAGAGCTAAAGATGAGTTGATGTAAAGTAAAGATGTCAGGGATTGAACGTTACTCTGGCCCATGGATAAGATTTGTCTCTGATCAGAACACGAGATCTTTTCTGCGCAGGGTTGGTGGAGCTGTACATTCATAGTTATTTAACTAGAGAACCTTTCAAGTGACTGTGCAAAATATTATTGCTCCCGGATCCTTATAAACGATGACGTAGAAAGCCAAGGTCATACACATTTTCACAAAGCGGCTTACATCAAATAGAGCATTTATTCCCAGCCACTATTAATGGAAAACGTTTGAATCCAAAGACCATATCCAAATAAATGCCAATTGATATTGCTGTTAGAAATCATACTGACCTAGTAGCACGATTCATAGTCGCGGCTATTCCAATGGCTATTTCCCTAGCCTATTGTGCCATTCTCAGGCAACAGAACTTTTCAAAGGTTTAAAAAAGGCCTCAAACTCGTAAAAACTCGATCAAATCTACGACGCAAGACCATCTCAGCCACTCCACATTAGTTTCGGAAAGCAAGTCTTTAATCCGGATCGCAAGCGGGCTGTACTTGGACTTCCGTAGTTCTTGCATCAATCGTCAATTTTACGTAGACTTAAAGATCCAGTTGCTTGTATTCTGTATATATATATCTGGAAGTCTTTCCGCACGTCCACATCTGGTTGTCATTCTCCGCTTGCCAGTTTGGACCAGCAGTGAATGAGTTCTACGCAAAGATGGGAACATAGTAAATACAGGTGCTGTTAACAAAAAATGCATTCCAAAATCGTAGAGACAAACAACGATAAACGGTACCATAGATGGTTGTGGCCTTCCTCCCCCGACTGCTTAGATCTTACGAGGCACGGACAGGCGGCTATGATCGCCTTTACAGTAGGACTGTCAACTTCTGAGGACAAGGATAACAAATTGCTATCGTCGTCTTCGGCTTCATCCGAGTCATCCATCACCCTTTTAGGCATTTCGGAAGGCCTTTGACAAGATCTCATTGCAGATGTCCCGATTGCAGCATAGGCTACTTCACTTTTCCTATCAGCTTTTATCATACTCTCCCCAGTGGCAGAACAAAGCACTGCATGCGTCCAGGGAATGCTACTTTATATCGGTTGCTTGTGTTTGCTCTCTATTCAAGCTATTCGTTGAAAACCGAGTACATAACAGTACCTCTCATAACTAACCTATCTTCGATTTGATTTCTTGTTACATGGTCTTCCTACTCTAGGGCGTGAACTGGTTGCATTTGGTTCGCTTTGTAGTACCAAGAATTATTGACAATAGTGCATGTTAACACAGCCAAGTAAAAATGAGCTAATTTCGGTGTTTTCCATACTTGTTCCTGAACCTATCCCATCCAGTATTAGGCAACAAAGTAATGAGTATCAAACAAGGATGTGTGTCTTGTCCAAGACCTTTTTCTTTAGCTCACTGTTTGAGTCCTGATTCGAAGACTCGTTGCTAGTCGCAGTGCTCAAATTTCCCCAGTGGTGTTATCATTTTACGCAGTCCTTGATAATACATGGGTGTGTTTGAACTTGTTTCAAGGACGCTCTACCCTTGGGCTCATGAACGAGCAACTGTTTTCAGGTAAGTGATGCTTCCAGGAAAATGAAGCAAACCCTGGCTCACATTCTCAATCATATCTCCCTCTCGGAACTGACAAATGACGGCACAGTCATATCTACCCGGGTAATTCTCTTCTGAATCATGAAACGCGTTTGATATAAGAAAGGCGACATTTCGACAAGGAAAGAGTTCGTATGCTAAAACGCCCAAAGTCCAGTATGGTTTCTCATAGTATTAGACCGAGTCGCTTGCTTATATCACTTCAGGAGAGATGTAATATAAGGTATCCCATGCAGTGTTGCGACTCCTGTTAGGAGAATAACCGATCCAACCAAAGCCCGAGAGTTTCATATCGCAATCGATGCCTATGAGGATGTTCTCGAATTCAATGTCCCTATCCATCTTATGCTTTCCATCGAGTTTATCAAGCTCGACCGTCGTCTGCACGATACAACGCGCCGATTTGCATCCAGTAAATCAGTAAAGCGACTTTTTCTAAGCAGTTGCTTATACAGTTCTTGTCGGAATAGAATATCACTGGATATCAGCTATCCAGCGTGGCTCGGCCGATCGGGTCAATTCGGGCCCGGGGTGGCATGGCCGAAAGGGAGGACCTTGGCTTATTAACCTCACCTCAGCTGCCAGCCCCTAGATAGCTTCTTCCGCTTTTCACGCAGAATAAGGATAACAACATCAACAGTATTATCCCCTTCGTCACCCACGTTACCGTATACGGTATATCGAATCCCCTGTGATTCCAACAGTTCTACCTTGCCGGCGAACTCGAGAATCAAAAAGACATGTTGGGAATCCGTAAACATGATAGTGTAAGCGTAAGATCTTGGGATGACAAACGTCGCTCTGAATCCCTATCCCGTGGTTCGAGAGCTCGACAACGAAAGGGATGCAAAGGAGGTTGGGCTCAGCAGCCTCGTAGGATGTCCTTGAGAAGCTGCAGGGAGACGGCTTGTTCTCTGAGTTCGGCAACTTGGCCATGCGCTTCGAGACTTGCGAGGGAAATTTTGCCAAAAACGCACTATGGCCCCTCTGAGATTTGGTATCGTTTCTCAGGACGACCAGTCCTCCCGACTTGTGGTTCGATTGCGATGGTTTTGGGATGCAGTAGGTTTGTGCTACCAACGCCTAGTGGACAGGACTAGACAATGAACATGATGGAGACAAAGACGGCACGAAACTGGTCTTTCAGTAGGGAGCTCGACTCTTTCTAGTGTGTACCCCGATGTGTGTCTCTGGGAGCGAACAGAAAAGTCCTGTACATACGGGTGCGATGCATTATGGCATGTATGTCAATGTTTAATCATGTGACTCGCGTTCCCACAGTAGTCAATCAAACAGCGATTTTCAGGCTAGAGAAAACAAATTGAAGAATAAGGCTCAAATAGGGCCTATCTCGATGTCGTTCGACCTGCAAATACCGTACTGAAGGTATTCTTCTGTACGTGAAAGGGGTAATTTGCTTCATGGTGTCATGGTGGCCTGGGCGTTGTACGTATGATTTTTTATGTACACAAAGCTGTCAAGATGTCGAAAAGCAATGAGCTCCAATTCGTGTTTGCGCCATGAATCCCCATGTTGCCTAGGCTGAGTAGCTTTTACACGATTACTGTTGGAATAGAGATTTGCACGCATTCGTACGTATCCAAGCGGCAATGCCACCTGTACATTAGTCAGCAGGATCCAGCCTATATATGGGCCAGATCTGCCAGATATCTAGGACTTAGAACATTATCGGCAACAAATACAGTGACGGTCAACCCCTATTATCGTGTGCCTCCAGCAGCGCGCGAGCTATTCCGACAATTACCATCTTGACCGCACAGCAGCGGTATTACAATGTGTTAATGTATGGCTTGGTTCTATTTCAATGTGAAGAACGCTGTTGCCGTTCACGACCGAGGAAGCCTTGATCTGTACGCTAAGGCCATTTCGCTTACGCATGAAACCAGAGGTCTGTCAGTAATTCTTGCCCGTAACTCGAGGCTCTGGCATGGGACGGCGACATTCATGTCACTCTTCCGTTCTAGCCACTACAGGCACTACTTCAATGAAGAATCCTAGACTTCCCTCCAAGACTATTCGTAGTACTTTGTCAAAAGTATGAGCGCACAACAAGCATCAGAAACTATTGGATAAAGTGGCTTGTATTCAAGCAACAAGTGCGGAATAGAGGCGCGTATGAGTAGGCGGGTCGGAGGCCGATTACGTGAAAAGCGTCTGACTTTGACGATTTAGTGTAGCGATTACGCCACGCTAGGCCTGGCTAAATAGACTCACGTCTGCGGCCTGTGCTGAGTGAAGAACGACTGCACTCATCAGGATCATATGTTGCTCGTCCGCCTATGTTTCCCTGCAAAAGCATGATAAATATTGAAAGCGTGCAGGGCAATCAGGACTCTGGCGGTGCGGTGCGGTGATAAACACTAACACCACTGCCCCAAAGCAAAACAAGATGCCTCACTCAAGCGCTAGCAACAGTTGGGCTGATCAGGGCAAAAGCCATGTCAGAACAACTGTTACTAGTCTGAGTGGGTCAAGATGCAGAGGAGATGCGATACATAGATGTTTGTTGCGTAGCGCAAGCTGGCTGTTATGAGGTCAGTTCTGGCAATATCTATCAGCAGCTCACTGACTTTAATACCGTGTTCTCGAAATGCGGAGTCGTGGGCCAAGAGGAGCATATGTGTGGCTGAAACAGTCATTCTATCTGAAGTCAACCATACATCCGACGAATTTAAGCAACGTCACGATTTAATTTCACATCACTGCAGCTTTCCACCGCTAGTGACGAATCACTCCACAAGGTTTGGGCCACACCCGCTATTATGCTGATGTCAGATACCACGGGGAGACCTATTATGTACTCACTCATCTGTGTCATTATCTGCTGGCATCACTAAACCTATAATTTCCCTGGATGGGAGCATTTCTTGTTGGTACGACTCACATTGATATGCCGTTGGTGACACATATTTGAGTCGGACAGCCATTCGTATGTAAATTAACGCAGACGTGCTGCGGGAGGCCCACCAACCTCAAAACCGTTTACGTCAAAGAAATCAGCCTGAGTCGACGTGGGATACGACGGCCTATCTCTGGCACATCTCCCTCTTACCACATGGCGTACAACCTTTCAAGCAGACACTACTTGACACCATGTCTTACTAGTCCTTCGATGACAATCTACCCTTAAAATGTCCGCGTTGCAATAGAGGACTCGTTAAGGAAGATCACGGTCGCAAAGTGGGTAACCGAGGACCCACTTACATCAGTAATCCAGATGGCTGCCACTTAAGCCCACATACGTACAGGTATTAATACGTTAAATAGACCCTGTTGTTGAATGGATTCTCTCTTGTTGAGAGAACCCGTGTGTACGATCGTACCCGGGTTAAAAGTTAGGGTGAACCAAAGATGTATTTTCCGTGATTATCTTCCTAACTACAAGACTTGGCTTTCGTACACGAGATATATGATCTCGTACGTCCATGAGTCAGTTCGGCATGAATATACTTTGGTCCCCTCGATGGATAACCGAGGGCCGAATATCCAGTCTGTGCCCTCTGTCATGATGTGTGTCCTTGAGTCGTGCATGTCGTACAACCAGCTGGCGCTGTTATTCCAACACCTGTCGAAATTTGTTGGAACAATTACCAGAAAGGCGGCGACGGCAGAGGCATCCTGATTTTGATAATCATGCTCCCGCCATGATCTGTCATCACATACTACCATTAGCCAGGCACCTTTCCAAAGAAGATGGATAAGCTGGCCAACCCTGCAAATATTAACTGCCTACTGATTTTCCGCTCTACGCTAACAACACTCGCAGCTGCCGCAACTCCTCATCCTGATGGCCAGGTCACCCATATTTGCACAAGTCCCGAAGACGAAAACCATGGATAGTCAAAGGCAATCCACTCTAAAACCCGGGAACTCAACTCCTCTGAAGGCGGCACTATTGTGAGGCTGCATGTTCGAGAAGCCCATGATGCAGAAAGGGTTTGTCTGTCCTAGAGGAAAACAACATAGCATTCAGTTGTAAAGCATCGAACCAGGCGGCGCCGTAAGCTCATCGACCTCGCCAAACCCCAACGCGGCCTGTGCTCAACGGATCTATTACTGGTCATCAGGCACTCACTTGTACCAGCTTTGAACATCAACAACCTCGCCATGCACTACACCAACATGCACCGCCGCTGGCCTACATTTCAAAGGGGCGCCCCGGTTGGAAATGGGAAGACATCCGCCACGCCTGTCCGTCCGGCTTGCCTCAATGACTTCTGCTTGTCTTTGTCCCCTTTCTTTTACACATCCGCGTATTTCAACTACTCGAACGAAATCGGACCATGTCTGACCCCCCAGACCTATACCGTAGGCTGGATCTGCGCCACCACAACATGACAAGCTTTATCTTCCAATCGCTTGCTCGCAACTTGAGTCTATCCGCCGACCCTCCATAACAAGCCTGGAACCGAGTCTGATATGTGACAGAATACACGACGCCAGTCCGAATCTAATTCTTACTGCCGTCTACATAGGTCTCGAACGTTCGATCCTCTGCAAGAACTGGCTCTCCTGCCGTGTGCTGATATCTTTGCCGAATGAGAGCTTCCCTGGAAATGGCCAGTGGCTGACAAGAAGCCAACGGTTGCTTGAAATTGCCCATTTAGTGGGAGCCGACATAAGCAGCTGACACACGCCTGCGATGCGGTTATTAGTGGATGTTACTTGGCCTCGAGTATATAATACAGAAGTTGCAACTGAGATTTTCTGCCAATGTCTGCATCTCATTCATCATCATCAAGTGTCACCTTCACCCATAACAAAGCTCCTTTTTCGGAGCGATTACATACAAGATGGCTGAAAAATGTGTGCAGAGTGGATGCCACAGCTGGGCGGTGAGCGGCGGTCGTTACTGTGCTACTCGTGAGCATCCCTATACTTTTCCGTGAAACCCTCTCTGAAACGATCACAGACAAACCCGCTGGTGCACAAAACCATCTTGATGTGGTTTTTAACGATGACGGAGCTCGAGTTCCTCTCCTCGTTGACCATGGGAGCCTCCCTGCTTAGCCTCTCTTGTGCAAGATCTGGAATTCATTAGAGATTTTTGGGGTTTTAATATGGAGGATCTTGTTTCATCACCGAGAAGTTAGGTGCGGAAAACCGAATGAAAGAACCTCATGAAGTAAGCAGTGGGTGCAAATACAATGGCTCGATTTTCGTCGCATTGCAGCCAATAACATACAAAGGAACTATCACGCTGTGTCTCCGAGTGCTACCATCTTTAAAGAACAACCTATTTGCTTGGCCCACTCAAAGTGACACAAACCTCGAGACTCGTTTTACTAGTCCTCCTTATTCAGTTGAAGCCGAAGCAGACCCTGAAGCAATTCGTCGTTTTCCCACTTGAGCAGGGCTTTGCCCTTCCATTTCTCCCACCCTTCCCAAGGTTCTCCTTCAAAGCTGAAGGCCATTTTGAGTCCCACAAAGAGATCTAAAAAGGTTTGTCGGTCTGAAGAACTTTCAGGACCTAGAGCGAAGAAGAATCTCTGAACCTTTCTGCCAAGGAGGACACAGTTCGACAGATCTTCACGACCCCTCTCCTGGAAGATTTCCGCTAGCCTCATTTCATCTGGGGCCAACTCATTGGAGCCTTCATAGAACTTCCCTAGCGGCCACATCATACAAGGCGAGCTGAAAGCTTCCACCTTAGAAGCAGTCCGGGTCCACTCCCAGTCTATAATTCCAATGATATCGTAAGATTCATTGACGAGAATGTGGTCGCCCTTGTCATCCGGATGCTTAAGAAAAAATTTCTCCCCTGCCGGCTCGTTCCCCCAAAGAGTTTTGGCAATATCCAGTCGGAAACGATGCGCAAGGTAAGTGTCTACCGAATGGTGGGTACCAATCTCTCCGCTGGCTGTCATCGTGAGATATGACTTGACTATGTCAACTGACCCTTCTAGCGAAGAAGTGAAAGGACCAAGCGGCCCTTTAGCCCCCATCATGTATGTTGCGTGTTGTGCGAGGCCTTGCACCGCAAACTTGGCGGGGCCCGAAACGGTGAGTGACCCCAAAGTTTCAAAAGGATGTCTTTCTATTTCCAGAAACACATCCACCAGCTGTTGCATGACTTTCTCTCTCTGCGTCGGATTTGCCGCTTGCCAGTCTAAGGGCATTCCATCAAGCTTCTCCATTAGAATGTAGCTGACTCCAATTTGGTTTCCCGGATCGGACCCGCAAGCCCAGTCGAAGATTTTGGGGACCGGGATGCTGGTGCGGTCACTCAGATAGGTTAGAGTACCCGCTTCGGATCGGAGAATGAAATCACGGACTTCTTCCGGTGGTGAGGTGGTCCTGGTGAGACGAAGACGTGCCAGCCATCTAATTCCATCTTCAAAAATAACTTCGGCGTGACAGTTTTGGTGTCCCATCATAAAAGACAGGTGTTCGCGTGACAGGTTAACGATACATTGGATGCCGTCCCTTAGTTCTGATGCCCTCGAACATAACTTAGAGCTGTCTATTCGATGACATAGCTCGTCTATGTGACGGGCTTCAGTGGCCGCGTATTGGGCAGAGAAGGACGACCAGTTTTTCTAAGCGTAACAGGCATAAGCTGTATATCAGGACATGCTCTAGAATGGGATTACAGACCTCTGGATTTGGGCACTTGTGGAACGGTTCTGAAAGATGTTTGCTGCAAAGGTGTTTGTCGCAACACAAACAGTATCCTTCCCTTTGAACAGCCGGATTTGAACACTTTTCAAAGTCGCACAACCACAGTGGCATCGCGAGAGATATGCGTCAAGGAAAGCTTGGTCGGTCGGGAATGCTGAGGGAATCGGGGAAAAAGAGGGATCAAGGGAAGAAATAATGGGTAGCACCGAGCTCAAACCCCCAAAGCTTAGTCACCGGCCTTCTACACCAGCCGCTCGTCAGCCTCACGTGTTGAGACTTGCATCCGCCCCGCTCGAACGAGATCCATCTAGCCAATAACAACTCCATTATAAGCGCCCAAAATCCTTTTAGCTCCTCGATTACGGATATCTCTCATTAGTATGCCTATGCGAGCGAGGCCGTTTGAAGCGCACAACTGGCGACCTACAGCGGCTCGCTTATAATTTTTTGCACGAAGCAAATTTTCGACGAGGCAACGATTTGCACGATCCGGTTATGTCGCCATAATAGTATCTGTAGCAGAAGAAGGGAAAATTTTGGGACCAAGGTCAGGCGAGCAAAGACGGGCGCGCAACAGTGCTTTTTTCCCCCTTAATTTTCAGACTGGTTTCTTGACAGCTTACTAGTAAGCCAATCTCGGCTGCACTCAATTCCAGCTCTGTTAGTGACTGCCTCCTGAGTACCTGCTTGCTACAAGCTTGATCTGCCAAACCATGTGAGCATCGGTTCCACCACTACTAAAGATGTTAACTAAGACATTTCGCGACACCCGTTACGCCTTTTACTGTAGAACCAGCAATATCACCACTATGAAGTGATCGTTGCTATCGAATCGTACGATTATCTCACCGCCTGTGAGACCAACAGTCGCAATTGGATGGTGTCAGGCCGAAAAGCGGACCCAGTCGAGAGATGGGCTGTAGCTTCTTGGCAATGTTTGCTCAAAATACAGTTCCGCAATGAAACAGGTCACGAGTGGGTTACGCACGATGCAAACTGCATCTTTTGATGCCGGTCGACCCAATTCGAAGCGGTGATGCATATGGCGAGTTTAGTAACCCCTGGAGAGCTTGGGCTTTCTCGCGGGTTATCCGGTGACAGTCGATCGACCATCATTCCATCAAATGCCAGGGGCGTGGCTCGAGACCGAACATCGTAAATCGAGCTAAAAATATAGTGGCACAGCCCGAGTTTGCTTCGGCACGCATCTTGGCGTCCTGACGCACGCTGACTATCTGTGGGAGAAAGCCTGGAAGAAGACTTGGACCGCTCCCAGTTAATGGCAGTAGGATGAACACAATGTGTTTCACAGGCCGAGAAGTATTAGGTTTGACCAGGAAAAGAGGCAAAGTTCAATTGGGTTCAGGACCCAACGAGTACTGAGGTTGTTGGCGGTGTCATCGACATGGTTTGTGAAGAAGGGATTGTTTCCAAATCATGGTGTGTCAGCAATTTGAAGCAAGAACTGAGTACAAGGCAAGCTGCCAAGACCAATTCCATGCAGAGCAGAGCTGATGGCGTTAATGGAGATAACTCGGACAGCATTCGGCACCGAACCTGTTGTTGTGCCCGAACTTTCCCCTGAGAACATGCGTTGCGACCAGTAGGCGGAAGGCTTTCAAATTAAAACGGGTATTCCTTCGTTTCCTTCGTTTCTGTACACGGAACCAGCTTATGGCTAAGGGCTCTGAGGAGAGAGAAAGCACTAAAGTCACTGCAGCGCTCTCCATTGGCGCTGTGTCCAAAGAAGCGATCAACTCCAATCTCTATCTAAGCCATGGATTTTTATGTTGTCCAGGACTAAGTGCCTTTTCAAGTGCGGAAAAAGGGATGAGAAGCAGGTGCATCGTTCGTACCGAAACTTTGATTTGTGGTGCAGTTGGTCACTCTGACCTGCTCGTGAAAGTGGGTTCGTGCTTGCGAAATGGAGGCGGCTGTTGGGTGTGTTCACCTTATCAACATGTGTTGTTGATTAACTTTCGTATCACTAGCTCGCATTGAAATGGCAATACGTCATTAGTCCGGAGAAGCAGCCCAACGGCTCGCTTGCACTGTCTTTACGGGACACTAGGCACCAAGCACATGGTCAATATTCAGGAAGACTTTACAGTAATGTATGCATCGGGTGATCACGGTCACTAAGTCAAAGCACCCACTTTTCGGCCACCCCTGCATTTCGGCCACCAGAAAATCGAAGCTATCGCAACAACACCACCCTTT
>LFIW01001465.1:0-193346 GCA_001625285.1 Colletotrichum incanum
GGACTAAGCCCGGAAAAGAAGGGGCATTATGTCAGTAGTCGTTATGACTCAGCAGGAAATATGGGTCACCTCGTATGCGGAACGAGGGCGCAGCCCTTGCGAGGAAAGTGCGCAGAGTAAAAAGGGCGCAGAAGATGCGAAGGGAGAGGGAGGGAGCAGCGTTTAGCTTCGTCATCACAATATACCTACCTTTGAGTTCGCAGCTTGTTCGCATATCACTCTAGTGCAACCGATCCCTGACAATATGGCCAAGGAGGCCCAGACAAAGTTCGGCATACCATTTACTTCACCTGAGATGGCATTGCAGAGGGATAAGGCTCGTCTTTTGGATTGTCTGCCGGCTTGATGGACGCGCTTGTTTCCATAGTTATTTGATGGATACCGTCTGAAGTTCGATCTATTGATATGACAACCACTACTTACTTAAGCCAAAGTCTCGTTTGGGATCACTGGAGAATGAACATGCTTCTAAAGTTACTTCCCTGCCTTCACAAAGAGTGAGCGGCGAACAGTTTTGTATGGGGTCACATTGACATAGCATGTGTGCGTGCTACATGATGGAGACGATGAAGTTTGCATGCGTCGAAGCCTCATTGTAACTATTTAGGCATCGGTATGTTGGAAAAGATAGCGGTGGCTTAAGCAGCCAAACGTAAGGAAAAAGCACTGCACATGCTAGGAAAAGCTGTGCCCCTAATTTGATGCCGCCTGATAACGAGGAGTGGGTGTACTGAGCTGCGCTACCGAGCATATTTTGATCGCGCCCTAAAGTGGAATTGGAGACACGTATCAAACTGCATCGTAGCTTATCATACCTCTGAAACTTATGGACTGTTTCAGAACTGTAAATTTAAGACTGGCAATCGATTGTCGCAAACTCCGATATCAATTGGTACCAACACGCAACGACAAAAACCCGCGAGTGGGTGGACGACAATCTGCATGAGATCGAAGCCGACATTGATGCCATTCGGCTGGCCAAGCACGTACTTCCGAATGAGGGTCTTATCAGAGCGAATATATTACGGGTGAGGGTTCGACCAAGAGATATATGCCGCCGCTGCGTTCAAGCCGTATTCATATATCCAAGAGACTTTTAAGGTTACGCTGTAGTAGTGAAGAGTAAAGACGCACAACTGTCTTAATCACGTTTCTGTTTCGCTTTTTAACGACTAACCACTCTACACCAAATCTCGTCTAGTACCCCTGAAGTAGACATTGACCCGTTGCCTGCAGGACAAATAGCAAGTGGCCACCAATAAGACGTATAATTCTCTTGCACAGAGCTTCATGGCGTCTGGGAGGAGTTAATGTTACCGTAATTGTGCTTAGCATGCATCAGTGTTGTTATTGAGATAGTGAAAAAAACCGAGAAAAGAATTTTACTACTATTCAAATTTATTTTGAAAAAAGAAACAAAAAAAAGGCGGGGGGGGGGTTCAGGTTCCAGTGATCAGCGATGTAGCATGTTCTGTCTGTTATAAGCTGAAGAATAGTGAGTGAGGTTGGAGTTGTCCCGCCAATGACTAAGCGGAACAGGGAACCATCCTGGCACTTTACGCGAGAAAACGCGTCTTTGACGCGATGTTATCTCATCAACCCACCCGCATTTTCAAGTTGCCCCGGTGAATTGCCTAGCGAAAGCGATCCTCGCAGACTTGCGCAAATCGTAAACCGCCCAATTCCAACCACACTTCCATAGCCAGCGATGCCTCATTTCGTCTCACCAGCAGCGAACTCACCACCAGACGATATTGCGGTTCCCGACGAAGCAATGGCCGACTCCCCTGTCCACCCCACCGCCAGCCAGGCGACTGACGGCGACGTCGCGATGGCCGAGGTTGATGCGCCGCTCCCTGCCACCGAGGAGAAGAAGGACGTCAAATTGGAAGATTTGTTCCTAGACGGGGACTCGGACGACGAGTTTCCGAGCTCAAAACCGCAAGACACGCCGGCGTCAAGTTCCCCAGGGCTCGCGACACCCCTTTCGCCAACGTGGGTTCGCCGAGGTTGATTGGAGGGCCGCATGCTAACGCGGGGCACAGAGATATCGCAGATTTGAAGGCTTCAGACCCTGAAGTGATGCGCAGTTTCTATCAGCGCCTCTTCCCATGGAGATATCTCTTCCAGTGGCTGAACCACAGCCCCTCTCCAACGAACGACTTTGGCCACAGAGAATTCGCCTTTACGCTGCAGAACGACGCATACCTACGATACCAATCCTTTGCGACCCACGATCTGTACGCTGCAAAATCCTTCCCTTTCTCGAAGACAAAAAACTGACCCCTACAGCCTTCGGAAAGACGTCCTTCGCCTAATGCCCTCCCGTTTCGAAATCGGCCCGGTCTACAGCACGAACCCGCGCGACCGCAAAACTCTCCGCAACGCCAGCGCCTTTAAGCCTCTCGCCAAGGAGCTGTGCTTCGATATCGATCTGACAGACTACGACGAGATCAGAACGTGCTGCGACAAAGCCAACATCTGCATTAAGTGCTGGCAGTTTATCACCATGGCGATCAAGGTTGTCGACGTCGCGCTGCGAGACGACTTTGGCTTCAAGCACATCATGTGGGTCTACTCTGGTCGAAGAGGTGCCCACGCATGGGTGTGCGACAAGAAAGCGCGGACGATGGGCGACCAAATGCGCCGGTCGATCGCGGGGTACTTGGAGGTCATCAAGGGCGGCGCACAGAGCGGGAAGAAGGTGAACCTGTGGCGACCGCTGCACCCCCATCTTGCGTAAGTCACTTCCAGTCACGTTCTGAAGTTTCACGTTGTTGACAACCGCCATAGCCGGAGTTTAGAAACCCTCAAATCCCATTTCCAAGAAGATGTCCTCGAGGCGCAAGACCCTTGGGCCTCCAACGAGCGCGCCGAGCGGCTCCTCCAGCTCCTCCCGGACAAGAACCTCAACGAGTCGCTCCGCAAGAAGTGGGACGCCGCGCCGGGGCGGTCCTCCGTCTCCAAGTGGGCCGACATCGACACCGTGGCCAAGAGCGGCGTGAGTAAGAACCTCGATGCCAAGGCGCTGCTCGAGGCCAAGCAGGACATTGTGCTCGAGTACACGTATCCGCGCCTCGATATCGAGGTCAGCAAGAAGCTCAATCATTTGCTCAAGTCACCCTTTGTCGTCCACCCCGGCACCGGCAGGGTGTGCGTGCCGATCGACACCAAGAGCCTCGAGGACTTTGACCCGTTGGGCGTACCGACGGTGCAGAGCCTGTTGGCGGAGATTGACGCGTGGAAGGGCGACGAGGATGCCGAGGGTGGGTCGCAGCAAAAGAGCGTGCAGGATTGGGAGAAGACGAGCCTGAAGCCGTACGTGGAGCAGTTCCGGTCCTTCGTCATTGGGTTGATGAAGGATGAGAGGGACGGCAAGGTCAAGAGAGAGAGGGAAGAGGATACCATGGAGTTTTGAGAACGCAAATCGACACGACTTGCATGATGGGTATGTCTGGTTAATGGATCGGTGTTTTCTGCCATTCTTTTCGAACAGTAAAGGGGGTATTCTATTATTTTTAATCGCCTGCCATGCCGGGTTATGAAGCACTCACTGCCTCTTTCGCACTATCTTGAGCCGCAGCTGATGACTCAGGTGCTGCGACGTTTTCCGTGATGGTCTGCTTCTCGTCTACATCCTCGTCGTCCTCGTCCTCGAACCTGCTATCCTCGATCTCGCCATCCGCCCCTTCCACAGCGGGAGTTCCGCTGGTGCTGCCGGCGCCGCCCTCCTCCTTCAGCTTTGCCTCCTTGCGTTTGGGAATCACGCTCAGGAATGCCTCAGCCCAGCTGCCCGTCTCGAGCCACTTGAGCATAATCTCGACAACATGGTTCGTTGCGAGCACCCGCCGACTCGAAAGGTTCATGTACTCCCCAATTGGCAACTTCGCCGTCCGGATGCCCATCTCCCTCGCGCGGCGGTGACACAACCCCTTTTCGCGGTTACGGTCGACGAGACCACCGATGACGTAGCTCGTGTTAGGCTCGAGGCGGTCGAGGGTGTTAACTGAGTCGGAGGAGAGGTAGACGATGTTCTTGAGCTCGTCGGCGGGTTCGGGTTCAGGATCCGGGCTGGGTGCCGAGTCGAGGACGTCCCTGAAGACGGCGGGCTTCTTGGTCGCGCCGTCCTCCCCGGTGGGCTTTAGCAGGTTAATGACCTGCCCACCGCGGGGCCCCTTCATCAACTCATCCGCGTCCTTGGATGCCTCGACGAAATCCCCCTCGACGAGCTTCACACCCTTCCAGTGCACGTGCTGGCTTCCCAGCGTCGTTTCGAAGCGCTCCTTCAGTTGGCCACCGTACGAGCTGACATACAGATGCGCGCGGTACCTTGCGGCGCGGTTGTCCGAGTAAGAGCGGGTGATCTGGCTTGCGAGCGAAACGAGCTCCTTCTCGAGCATGTACTTTTCAAAGTCGCAGTCAATGATCAGGGTGACAGGAACCTGGGTCGAAGGTTGCTTGGGCGTCTTGCGCTTCGGGGGAATGACGACGGAGGCTGGGTCGATGCCTTTAGCCTCGGCCTCAGCGAGGGCCGCAGCGATCTCCTCGCGGCGGGCGGCCTGGCGGTCGTGGCGCTTCTCCTTGCGCTTGCGCTTGCGGTCCTCGCGACCGTCCTCCCACGCCGCCTTCCGCTTCATCTTGCGAAGCTGATTCTTGGAGAGTTTGGGTTCGCCCTCGGCGACAGCGGAGCCAGGGCCGGCGGTGGAGGATTCGACGTCGGCTACTTCGCCGTCCTTTTCCTCGGAGGCTTCGGGGGCATCCGTTTGGTTAACCCCGCTACTGGTTGTTTCTGTTGTCCTCGTCGTAGGGTTCGGTGCTGCTGCTGCTGCTCCTGCCGCCGCTGCGCCGTCGCCATTGGCGGTCGTGGATGTGACGGTGACTCCCTCTGTTTTTACGTCGGACATCTCGAGGTCCTTGGCTGGGTGGTTGACGGGTTCTGACGCTGGGTTCTCCATCCTTGCGGTCGTAGTGCTAGATGTGCGTGCAGAGTTTGGGGAGGGAAGTGGGGGACTTTTGCGAAATTTTGGCGATGTTCTACGATAGTTATCCAGGTGCGGTTGCGTAGCGGGCGAGCTGCGGAAGCACGCTAAGCCTTTTGGGGCGTGATGCGGGGCAGCTGTAGGCGCAACTAAGGCACCGCGACAGAGGACTCGCGCTCTGAGTTGCAGTGGCCTGAGCAACATCAACACGATAGCTCAGCCGCAGTTTGCAGATGAGGAGTGGCCAAGTTGTACAGCAGAAATTGAATCAATTTATGATCGGAGAAAGAGAGAATACACTCTCCTAACTGTTTCTGCAAGGGGAGGTTGGATATCATTGGAGAAGAATCTGAGAGACAAATAGAAAAGAACCGCGAAATTTAGGGATACGGGAGTTGGCAAAAGCATGTCTTCCTAGACCTGGAAAAGCCCAGACCACAGGACAAGATCTCTGACAAAACCCGCTGAGCCTGTATCGATTATTGGCAAAACCTTTAGGCGGTCAAGGATACACCAACCAATTCGGATTAGCGCCGTCTCGACGCGTCTCTTCGCTAAATGTCCATTTCAAGACGCGCCTCCTGGGAAACCACCTTAACCACCGCGCATCCTGGGCCACAACGCGGAAGTGTGCTACATTTACTTGCCGGTTACACACCCACGCAACTTAACCTATTTGATTCTGCTTCTCGTGTTGTCGTTGTTCTGTTGCTTTTGGTACCACATTCACAATGTCTTCAAGGCCCGAATTGAAGGCTCGTTCCCCAACCAATAGCTTCACCAGCAAATGGCTAAAACGTCACTAGGTCGATGATGAACACGGCTTCATCCGCTTCTTCAAGTCCCTCCCGGCCGTCCACGAAGACACAGTCCGCATATTCGATCGAGGTGATTGGTACACATCACACGGCGAAGATGCCAACTTCATCGCCCGCACAGTATGCTCTACACTTCCCCACCGCCCCCTCCAGCTGCCAGCTGACCGCTATCTAGGTATACAAGACGACGTCCGTCGTGAGGACGCTCGGCCGAGATGAGAAGACAGGTCTCCCCTCCGTGACAATGACCGTTACGGTCTTCCGACAATTCCTTCGAGAAGCACTATTCAAGCTAGGCAAGAGGATAGAGATATGGGAGAGCACTGGCGGCCGCATGAATTGGAAGGTTGTTAAGCAGGCATCTCCGGGCAACCTGCAGGATGTGGAGGAGGACTTGGGCGGCCAGATTGAGGCTGCGCCAATGATCCTTGCCGTCAAGATCTCCACCAAGGCCTCTGAGGCCAGAAGCGTTGGCGTCTGTTTCGCGGACGCCAGCGTACGGGAGTTGGGGGTCAGCGAATTCCTCGACAACGACCTGTTCTCCAACTTCGAGGCCTTGCTTATCCAGCTGGGCGTCAGGGAGTGTCTCGTCCAGACGGACAAGGCCGACAAGAACAAGGACCCTGACTTGGCAAAGTTAAAGCAGATCATCACCAACTGCGGCGTTGCCGTCTCAGAGCGGTCAGCCGGCGAGTTTGGCACCAAGGACATCGAGCAGGACCTTGCACGTCTTCTTAAGGATGAGCGGGCGACGACTCTCCTGCCTCAGACCGACCTCAAGCTGGCCATGGGCTCAGCCGCGGCGCTTATCAAGTACCTGGGCGTGCTCCACGACTCTTCCAACTTTGGACAGTACCAACTGTACCAGCATGATCTCTCCCAGTTTATGAAGCTGGATGCGGCTGCGCTGAAGGCGCTCAACTTGATGCCTGGCGCCCGGGATGGCGCCAAGTCTATGAGCTTGTACGGACTGCTTAACCACTGCAAAACTCCAGTCGGAAGCCGCTTGCTGTCGCAGTGGCTCAAACAGCCGCTTATGAACAAGGAGGAGATCGAGAAACGTCAGCAGCTCGTCGAGGCTTTTGTCAACGACACCGAGTTGAGGCAGACGATGCAGGAGGAGCATCTTCGTTCGGTGCCGGACCTCTACCGTCTTGCCAAGCGGTTTCAAAGGGGTAAAGCCAATCTCGAGGACGTTGTTCGTGCGTATCAGGTCATCATTCGACTGCCTGGCTTCCTCGGAACTTTGGAGGGTGTCATGGACGAAGCATACAGGGACCCTCTTGACGAAGCCTACACGACCCCTCTCCGCGGGCTTTCTGATAGCCTCGCAAAGCTCTCGGAGATGGTCGAGACCACTGTCGACTTGGACGCCCTAGACAACCACGAGTACATCATCAAGCCCGAGTTCGACGACAGCCTGAGGATCATTAGGAAGAAGCTTGACAAGCTCAAGAGAGACATTGACCAAGAATTCTCGGATGCGGCTCGCGATTTGAGGCAGGAAGTTGGCAAAAAGATCTTTCTTGAGAATCACAAGGTCCACGGGTACTGCATGAGGCTCACAAGACAGGAAGCTGGCGCCATCCGGAACAAGTCGGGCTACCAAGAATGCTCCACGCAAAAGAACGGAGTCTACTTCACGACCAAGACGATGCAAAGCCTCCGTCGCGAATTTGATCAGCTCTCCCAAAACTATAACAGGACACAGAGCAGCTTGGTCAACGAGGTCGTTGGCGTGGCCGCGTCCTATTGCCCCGTTCTTGAGAGGCTCGCTGGTGTCCTGGCCCACCTGGATGTCATCGTCTCTTTGGCCCATTGCTCCGTCCATGCGCCCTCCGAGTACGTTCGCCCCAAAATGCACAAGCGAGGCGAGGGTCAGACGATCCTAAAGGAGGCCCGCCATCCGTGTTTGGAAATGCAGGACGATGTTCAGTTCATCACCAACGACGTTACCCTGACCCGGGACAAGTCCTCCTTCCTCATCATCACAGGCCCCAACATGGGCGGAAAGTCGACCTATATCCGCCAGATCGGCGTCATTGCCCTCATGGCGCAGATCGGCTGCTTCGTCCCCTGCACGGAGGCAGAGCTAACCATCTTCGACTCTATCCTCGCCCGTGTCGGCGCTAGCGACTCCCAGCTTAAGGGCGTGTCGACCTTCATGGCCGAGATGCTCGAGACAGCCAACATTCTCAAGTCGGCAACGGCCGAGTCGCTCATCATTATCGACGAATTGGGCCGCGGCACCTCAACCTATGACGGCTTCGGTCTCGCATGGGCCATTTCAGAGCACATCGTTAAGGAGATCGGCTGCTTCGCCATGTTTGCGACGCACTTCCACGAGCTGACGGCCCTGGCGGACGAACACCCGCAGGTCCACAATCTGCACGTGACGGCGCACATTAGCGGTGGCGGCGGCGAGAACAGCAAGCGCGAGGTGACACTGCTGTACAAGGTGGACGACGGTGTGTGTGACCAGAGCTTTGGTATCCATGTGGCGGAGCTGGTTCGGTTCCCGGACAAGGTGGTGCGGATGGCGAAGCGCAAGGCCGACGAGCTCGAGGATTTTACATCCAAGCACGAGGACCTGGGGCTGAAGTACAGCAAGGCGGACATCGAGGAGGGCAGCGCGCTGCTCAAGGAGGTCCTGCTGCGGTGGAAGAGAGAGGTTGCTGCAGGGCAGATGAGCAAGGAGGAGATGGTCTCCAAGCTGAAGGGCTTGGTCATGGCGGACGACAAACTGCTGGCGAACCCCTTTTTCCAGTCTGTCAAGACCTTGTGAGGGCACGTTTACCGGGTTGACGATGGTGTTGCTTCGCTTTGCGCATGGCGTTTTGGGGGTTCGGGATTACGGGATTGTTAGTGTACAACAACGGGCAAATGACAGGCTTCTGTATAGAGATAGCTTCTATTCTAGGTGAATGAGCTACGTGGTGACTATGTAGACGAAAAGCAGTTCACATTAAACACAACATCACACACGTGTTCGGTGACATTGGAAGAGACCTGGGCTTGAAGATGTCAGTATACATCATGATCCGAGAATCAACAATACAAATGTATCGGGTGAACAAATCAGACAATTGATAGAACGGTGTAATTTCGAATCATTAACATTCATAAACAGCCTCTGAAGCTGAGTATCATCATTGGAAAAGGTGGAAGTATGGTGGCAGAGGGTAAGCTTGGAACATACCATAGTAGCGAGACAAGGCTTGTCCAGGCAGCAAGAACTGCGGACGGAAGGGTCATCATGGGCGATAATCTTAACGACTGGTGCACAAAGGAAGGCTCCTGGGTCTTCGGGTTAGCTGTCTCCTCAGAGCCCGGCGATGTGTTGTAAAGAAAGGGCGGTGAATTTGCAAGGGATCAGATAATTGATAGAACGGTGATGTTTCGAATCATGTTTGATGAAAATCATAAACAGCCTCTGAAGCTGAGTCTCATCATGAAGTGCTGGTTTTGGGCCTTTTTTTTTGGCTGGGGTTCAAACTTACTGTACGTGAAGAGTGCCAGACAAACCTGGCTAAATCAGGTGTTGGGACATGAGAAGCTGGAAATTCAAATCAACCATCAGCAAGCAGTCAAGGTATTGATCGGGAGAATGTAGCTTAAGAAGATGTTGGATCAGAAATAAAAGATAGAACGGTGAAAGTTTGAATCATGTTTTGTTCATAAACAGCCTCTGAAGCTGAGTCTCATCATGGAATGGGGGGTGGTGTGAGTTGTTTGAGGTTGGGCTCAGGACTTACCAAAATTCCGCGCATCGAGACACAAGGAAGCAGGAAAGTTGAAACCGGGTGATCACTTCTCCCGCGAGCTGGATATGGTCCTAGAGCCGTTTGTATCAATGTCAGCCGCTGCTTGCGCTCAATGTTTGAAAAACAACATATCGTATGATAAGGAATAATCAGAAAAATGATAGAACGGCGATGGGTCGAATCATAAAATAATTCATAAACAGCCTCTGAAGCTAGTGATTCATCATATCGAGGGAATGGAGAGAGTGTGAGTGGGTATAACGTACAGTTTCATCAAGGTGAAGTGAGATATCGCGTACTTCATCCCAAGAGGCAATGACGTCAGTCCACGCCGAACTGACCAGGCCGCACCTACCTCGCCAACCCAAAGAGTGGTCCTTTTTATACAAGTGCGGCGCTGAATCTTCCAACCAAGCCCAATGAAGGGCCCTTTGGCCCAGAGGTATAACGCCCTGGATCGTTAGTGAGAACTTGGTGATGAAATCCAAAGAAGTTTGCTGATGGAGGATTTCGTAGAGTGTGGGTTCAATCCCACACTTGAGCTTTTGATTTTTGATTTTCGTGACACTTTTACTTCCTTTCTGGCCGGCCCCGCATGTTCCTATAATTCCACGTCAATTTCTGAACATTTATAGAGATCGCGAAACAAGTGTGGAATGTAGGGTGTAGTCAGAAAAATGATAGAACGGTGAAGGTCTAATCATGGAGATCATAAACAGCCTCTGAAGCTAGTATTTCATCATACACGGAATGGAAAGAACTGGGAGCGGACAGACTTACTCTGACAAGATGCGCTGTGACTACGTCTTGGCACGCCGGTGCCGCAGTGATCTGAGACAGGTGTCAGTACTTATTTCGAACAGCAGAACGTAAGAATTGAGATAGTGAATGGGATATCAGATAAAAAGATAGAACGGTGATGTGTTGAATCATGTAGATCATAAACAGCCTCTGAAGCTAGTATATCATCATAGAAAGGAAGGGAGCTTAGACATGTAAAAAAAAGACTTACTCCACGTCGAGGTCGATTACATTATCTTGGTCTGAAGCTTGGTTTGCTGACTACCCTGAGTCCGACGTTAGTATTGCTACGAGGAGCGAAACGCAAGCAAGATGGAGTTGTTAAAGCAAAGTCAGACAAAAAGATAGAACGGTAAGATGCTGAATCATAGATCATAAACAGCCTCTGAAGCTATTATATCATCATTTGAGGATGGCAAAAAAAAAAAACTGCATGCAAATAACGTACCATTGTTATAAAGCAGTCGGCGGGTGCGTCGATAGAGACAGGCACACATCACGCAGAAGCTAGGAGAGCATGGGAACAAATAGTACAATTCTCCATTTCCTCTAGCCGATGAGACTCCTCTCCTTCGCCCACGTGTTCCGCAGGCTGTGTGTATGTACAAGCAACGGGAAATAAAAGAGCATGCCTCGCTAGGCCGGGTGATGGATGGGATAGGGTGGTAGTGGTGTTTTTCGTTTGGAAAGGGGTTCTTCTTTTACTCGACAGTCGCCTTGACGGGGTTGATCTCAACTCCGTACTTCTCCTTGAGGCGCTCGCGCCTCCGCTCCTCGTAACCCGGTGGCCGGATGCCTGTTAAAGTGTTAGCCTAGCGTGGGACAATGGCCCCCGATCACACCAGAGAAGGTGACACATACCACGGCCCTCGCCAATCTCTGCAATCGTCTCCTCAATCGGGCGTCTCTTAGCCTGACGCTGGGCAATCTTGTTGTCAAACTCTGCCTCATCCAGCCTGCCTTCTGTCCATCCCCTCAGACGTCCGCCAGTGACCTGGAAAGCTCCCTGCCACGCGCCGAAGGCGGCACCCAGGCCGAGCACGACGGGCATTTTCCTAGCTATTCAAGGCGCGACCCGTAAGCATCCTATCTCACAAGTGTTCAACATTCGGGAGGGGGTGCCCGTACTCGTCATTCCCAGGATAGAACCGGCAACAAAGCCGGCAGTCGCAGTGTTCCAAGCATCGTCCTTCTGTCTGAGGTTGGCCATTGCCGATTGGGTGAAGCCGTACGCGCCGCCACCAATCGCTGTAGAAGTTCGTCAGCATTATGTTGTCTTCAATCAGTCTTGGCGACAGTAGTTGGGGCGACATACCCATGACGGCGATGATGCCGCCGCTGCGGGTGAAGACGGACATGGCGCCAACGTTCTGCTTCTGGAGGGCATTGTGGACAGCGGCCATGAAGAAACCGGCACCGCCAAGGGCCGCGGAGGCCGTGATGCTGGCCTTGATGGCGTCCTTGGGGTGGTAAGTGTCGTCGTCGCCGGCCATGGTTGCGGGGGTGGTTCGGAGTCGCGGGCCAGACACTCAATTGGAAAAGAAGTTGGTGAGGGATCTGGCGGAAGTTTGAGGTCGGGTTGAAGCTCCACGAATGGATGCTCCACTCCGATCTGGTCACGTGTTAAGCATCGGTGTGGAGCCAATCAGGTGGCATGCAAAGGTCAACTGTTCGACGTCAGATGTCGACGGTCAACATGATTCAAAAGAAACATGATGATAAGTAGCTGCTCAAGCGTAAGACAGCATCCGCATTAATTAATGTAAGAAAAAATGGTGTCCCTGCGAATTGGCTACGCAGTTCCATTGGTTTTGTGTCATTAGACGGCTTTTGGTCTTCACCTGGAGATGGAATTGGACGTTGCCATTGGCTGTTGTGCATGACTAAGCCTCAAGGTGAGCTGGTGTGTCCGCTTCAGAACAGAACAGTTGGGTCACGCACCAAGTCACCTGACTTTTCCCTGTCCGCTTGCCACCAGAGAGAAGCTGTGGAAGCCACATCCCTGTGTTCCATGTGATTCTAGCCACGAACGGACCTTACGCCGCAACTTAACGCGCAGCTTGTTTGCCCCATTTCGAGCTGCGGGCGACCTGAAGCAATTCGTCACGGCGGACATTGATGGTCAGCAGTGCTTTCCCGATTACCTCATGCATGCCAACGCCTCCCGCCACTGCGTACTGCCCGCTTCACCGAGGAAGCTTCGGAGCAACTGAGGCATGCGTCTAACTGCTGCTAAGCTACCTTACTGTACGTTCCACTCTTGGTGCAAGGCTGCCAGCTGCGTCAGCCTGTCCACGTTTCTACCCCCGCCATACGACACTGCCCACCACCGAGCTCGCATAGCTCCTGCCCGCCATCCCCTGTCCTTGACGCATTAAAGCTGGCGTAATTTATTACCGTCCCTCACCTTGGGATAGTTATCTTACATTTGTCTTCCTCTAGAGTCTTCGTTCGGTCTCCTTGCTTCAGTCTGCATCTAGATACCCTGAGCTTTCCAGCTTACATTCCCCTCATCGATGATATCACCGCCGCATTTCCTGGTCTACATCTACCACCCACGCTTTAGACGGAGACTTCATTTGTTGATCTCGGCCCAGCCTCCACAATCCCAAACCTCAACAGACCCGAGACAAGACGACGTTCGATTTGTTAGTCATCTCTCTCTCTTCGTCTCGTTTGTCCTTTTCTTGTTCGTAAGCTAATCCATCTTCCACAGTGTCCCGCCTTTGGTGACCTCCTCTGCAAACCCATTCGAGCGACCTTTCACATAAAGCACCGATCCAACTATTTCGAAACGAAGCCGAGCTCCTTCGCTCACTGACACTACCTAAGCTTGAAAGACTTCCCATATCTCGACAGATACACGTGTCTACTGTGACGCATTGGGAACTCGTCTAAAACATCGAATCACAACTGCTCGTCGCAGCACTTACATCGTACTCGTCCAGATTTGACGCATGTTACGTTGGGCCGACGTGTATAAGGCTTTCCAAGGCGAGCTTCTTGACAGGTGACCTTGTCTCTAGGTTGTTACCTTTGGCAAGCTGCTGACCCCACTGCCAAGCTTACTTCTCCCTACGAGCCACGAAGCCAAACCTTACGTTGAATCTGCTACATCACCATGGTTATCTCGGATTCATACTCCATTATGTCACCAAGTGACTCACCAACTGCCCAACACTGGGAGGGAAGGCCCGCGCCCGTAAAGGAAAATATGCTCGGAAAGGCTGGTACGTCAAACTGTCTCATCCTTCTATTCCGTGGACCATGTGATCATGGTGAACGCCTTGTCTTCGGCGTAGAAACAGTCGCGGCTGACAGATGTTGACTGGTGAGCAGGACGTCTTGCACCGAGATGGGTGCAGGACTTGCTCAGCTCCGATCTTGATTCCGGCTCGTTCGCAAGGATCGAATGGGATCGCGAGGCACGCTGCAGCAACGCCGGCGTGCCCCATCGCCTTGTACTTGTGGGCAATCAGAGCACAGCAGAAGGCCGCAACCCTGGCGTTCTCTCGTGCGTCTGCTGCAACTGCGATTTCCACTTCATTCTCAGGACATCGTGGGACCCGGACCAATTAGTTTGTCTCTGTCGTCCTCAAAATCTCCACTTCCCCCCGAAGGAAACAGACTTTTACCTCCATCATCTGGTCAACATCAAAGAACCGATCCGACCCGCCAAGTCTGTATTAGATTATCATCCTATGATCAGAGAGGCATTGCTTGCGGTTGAACATTTTGCCTGCTCGGCACCCCGCTGCACATTCCAAGTATCTGTTGAGATCTCACGGCCTCGACTCAAGCGCGAATGGGTACGCCTACTTCTCGACAAACAGCGTATTCTTGACAACCTGGCCCGAGCCAGAAAGCTCTCGCCGGAACGTTTTGCGGACGCCAGGGACGATTGGTCCACCAGCGCCCCGTCCACTCTGAATACGTACCTTAGAGACTTGCTGGATAAGCCCAACCCGCGCAACATTTCCCGACGTAACAAGCGCTTTCAGGTTGTGTTTGGCGACGAATGCTACGCCATCTTCAGAGCGATTCAGTTTACGGAGGAGAATCTCGATAAGGACGGCGTGTTCGAACCGTACTTTATTCCTCCGATGCTGGAGCCTGGTACCCCGGGCACACCGACAAAGCTCAGCACGTTGCGCGCGTTCATCGAGGACCTTCAAGCGGAGGCGGAGAGTCTCATCATCCGAAGTGGGAAGCCTGGCGAGAATCGGCCGTATGTCGGCAACAGGCTTTTCAAAGAGCTGCAGTGCTTCGAGTATCCGCAGAATAAGGTTCCTCAATCAGCGACTGAGGCGCATCGAGTTCTTGGCGTTCTTCCCGACTTCGACAAGACTTTGATTTTCTACGCCTACAACCGGCAGTCAGCACTTTGCGAGAAGCGTCGTCAGGCCTACGTCGAAGCGCTTCGCGAAATCGCACTCATGACTGCGGATGAGGACTTTCAGACCCGTGCGATACAAGAGCTTACCATTGTGGAGGGAATGGACCCGTCGGGCACCCATGGCGCCGGAGACGAGTTAGAAACCCAGGCCTACTCTTTCTTCAGTCTTCAGTACACCGCCAGCGATGACAATGTCATCTCAGCTTACAACACCAAGCATGAGCACTCTCCTGCTCAAGCGGATTTCGCAAGAGAGATGCTCCAGATCATTGGGCGACACAGGGGTAGTGACAGAATCCTTACGCATGCGAACGGTCCTATGGACGTTGCATCAGCTTATCGCATTCTTGAAGCGGATCCACAGTGGCCTGATAACACCATCGTCATGCTGTGTAGTGTCAAGGTAGGTCTAAAAGTTGACATAGTGCTGTGATGTCTCGCTAACCTAGCTTCTTCCTGCGTTGTAGCTTAACAAGGACCCTAAGAGCAAAGCCACCGCGGAAGTTGCTATCAAAGCTATGGACGCCATCGCTTCCGATAGAAACAGCGACGAAATACGCCAAGCTGTCAAAGCCCTTGAACAGGAATCTGGCCGCCCTTCTCAGCAGGAGAAAGCAGAGCCAGAACCTTCAATCAACACCAGCAACCTCCCTGTTGGCCTGGAAAATATTGGCAACACCTGTTACTTGAACAGTATTCTTCAGTATCTGAACACTGTCGTTCCAATCAAAGACTTGCTTGCTCGCTATCCTATGCACGAGCTTGGACTGGACGACTCGGACATTCAGCGTCGACTCATTGGCGGAAACAAACTGAAGATTGACCGTGCCGAAGCAGTCGTTGCTCGTGTTTGTAAGTAGTCGATTACCATTTGACTCTAGTTCAATGCTGATTCTGTTTAGTTGTCGAAGAGCTTGAGCGACTCTTGAACGACCTCGGCGGCTCGCAGGCATCCGCAATCCGCCCCTCCCAACGTCTCGCCAATGCTGTCCTACTACCGACCTCGAATCTCACTGAAGAGCCCATCTCGCAACAACAGACCAAGGATACCGCGGAGCAGAAGACACTGGAGGTCATGGGCGCTCAATTCCCTGCCCCTCCGCCTCTACCTGCAAGGCCTCCCCCAGGACCTCCTACGCAAAAGACGCAGCAAGTAGAAGATGTTGACATGGTCAATGTCACCGTTGACCCAGTCTCGGAATCCGCTAGCAGCGTAAGCTCACAGACCCTGGTCAATATGTCCGATGTTGACCATGAAAAGAGAGAGTATGTTCCCGAGGACAAGACGGACATCAGAATCGTGTCCCAGCCGGTCGAAGCACCAGCGCCAGAACTCGTCAGTGACAGCGATGTCAAAATGACTGGAGTTGAGACCCCATCGCTCAACGTCGAGCAGCGGGTGCTCAAGGCCTTGGAGACCCAGACTAGGACTTCTGGTACAGAGCAACAAGACGTCGAGGAGGTGATGGGCAGCATTATCAATCGACTTCAGGCGGCAATTAGACCCACAAGAACAGATGCCACGGACGGAATTCAGTGGGAACCGATCATGGAGACGTTCTACGTCGAATTGACAAACCATACAAAATTTCCCAATCAGGACAAGTACAAACTGGACTCGACACTGGAACGTGCTATCACAGCATACCCTGCTGAAGCTGGCCCGACTAACATTCATGATGGCCTGAGTCGCAACTTCGACCTCCAGAGAGTCGTTGCTGGCAAGGAGGACATCATGCGCTTTACGTCGATCAAGAGGCTTCCTCCTATTCTTCATGTTCTCATCCAGAGGACTCAAAACAACGGCCACAAGAACATGAATCCTGTCGAGGTCTTTGAGACGTTATATCTTGATAGATATATGGATACCCCGGATGATCCACAATTCTTTAAGCTAAGGCAGAAAGGATGGGCTCTCCAACAGCGCTTGGAACAACTTAACAACATACCCCAAACTACGGCCGAAGATGCAGAGATTATCGACAGCTTCGTCAATGACTTCGTCCATGTCAACAAGGCAGACATCCCGGAGCCTGATTCACTTCTTGGAGGCCTGCCGACTTCTTCTCTTGACTTTGCTGGAGAGGATTCGTCATTCCCAATTTACAACCCGTCTGAAACGCCTATCGACAAGAATGGCCCGCCCAACACGACGGGTTTCACTGTGGAAGGGCGCCAGCAGATTAACAACATGCGTGTTGAAGAGGTGAAGACCTACAAAGCAGAGCTCGAGGAACTTTTCTCTCAGCACAAGAAGCATGCATATCGCCTGCATGCAGTGATTTGCCATAGTGGTCAGCTTAGGGCAGGTCACTACTGGGTGTGGATTCATGACTTCGAAGCCGGTGTATGGCGCAAGTACAACGATAGGACTGTGACGGAAACGCCAAATACCGAAGAGGTCCTGAAGACACTCAATAGCAACGGCGACCCATACTATCTCTGTTACGTCCAGGATGGAAAGGAACGCGAGCTGGTCAAGGTCCCCAAGCGCAATTTGCCGGAACCATCGACCCCGGGCCTAGGGAACTCGCTTGGTAACACCACCCAAGGCGGAGCTAAGGACGCAGACGGAGATATCGACTTGATAGACATGGATGGCCCGACGACCGTGGATACCCAATCAGCTCCGAATGCCTCGCTGACAACAGGCGAGTTTTCGACTGACACCGTGGAACGTGGCCAGGCATAGAAGGATGGTGGCACGACGGATGACTCGCCTAGGGGCCGGCCTTTAAAGAGGCGAGGAACGGGTAAGCGATAACTCATTCTTCATTGTTATCGGCCTAAGGTTGACACTAGTTCTAGTGAACCTTCCATCTCTGCGCCGCTCTCCGCGGAAGAAAGGATCAGTTCGTTTTATGATCAACTAATGAACCTAGCTGCGATCGGACAAGGGAGGCGTGCGAGGGACCACAGCAACCTTCCAGGCTAGCGACACAGGAACAAATTCAAAGCGGCTCAGTTACAGTGACTGTTGTACGTCTGGGGTCGCTTTTGAGCGCCCCCCCCCCTCCTCCTCTTCAATCGGCCATCGATCATTGCCGGCAGCAACTTTTACACCCTCAGCGTCCGGATCCACACCATCATCCTATAGTATAGTTGCATAGGTTCGGAGCTTATGCGCATGTCTTTTGTGGCAGGCACCGGCTCTCTTCCGGAAATCATGGTTTTGTACCCCCAAACGGCTCGCGTTGCCTCTTCAAACTCAGCATAAGCGGTGAAGGATTTGGGTTTCGAGGTATCAGCATGAATACTTCCACGATATGATACGAACCCCCAAATACCCAGTTTACGAAATGAATAGATATGAATTGAACGTTGCTTTTTTCTGTCTCATCTACTCTCTGTTTCAATTTTCCATGATTCTCTCTGTTGCTTTAACCTTTGGTAACAAGTTTCTGCGCTGGTTAGATTGCTAGGGTTTGGTGATAATCGAACGTCACGGATTGGTCAATGCGGAGATGATTTACTCATTGATCCGAGAACCTTGCCGGCAGCAGCCCCGCCCCTTTGGCTCAGTGGTAGAGCGTCGCACTCGTACTCTCGTCATGCGAAGGTCCACGGTTCAATCCCGTGAGGGGGCATCTACTTTTGCTCCAACGCCTAACAGCTAGAGCTGGAATATCTCCCCAGGCAAGATTTCGGGGACAGAGGTCCTTTTTGTTTCGAGTGGCGTTTTGTGTGAGGTAGTATGGGATAGCCCATTACAAAGATGGAGAATGACAGCCATGGTTTGAAATCGTCTTCGAATTGAAAGTGGGTGAAAGATGATGTAGAACAATATACATCCGAATACGAGAATTGGGTTTTTGGGAGTCTGGACGACGTCGTGGACAACCTATTCCTCCTCCATGGAGGTACTGGCCAACTGGAGATGTTAGAGTCACAATACTACAATTGTGGTATCGGATACTTCCGTCGAAATCAAGTCGCGAGATATGAATGAAGTGAATGAAGTCTGACACGAGCGAAGGATACGAAGAGAAGCAGACTTGTGACGGGCGTGTGTCGATGGACGTCGGTGCTGGGACTGCTTAATGTGATGTAGCTTGCTCTTCAGCCGCCAAAGCTCTCGTCATCAGACAGTACTGAAACATACCAGTCAATATGACGATTGCGGATTTTGAAGGTGACATCGTAGCCAAGAAGAGGTACCGTATCAAAGTCCCCCGTTTGAGGCTGAAGACGGGCGAGAAGATATCGATGTGTAAAGAGGTATCACGTCACATCACAAGCTTGTACGGTGAAGAAAGTCTCACGCGCATTCGAAGGCGTCTGTGGAATCAAGGTATCAGTCAAGCAGTGACTGTCTCAGAGGACATACCGAGGTGGCTCGCTCACTAGCAGTTCGCCAGGCCGAGATATCAACCATCACCTAACCTAACGACCAGATCCCTAACCTTGGTCCCTGCGCGCTGCGAGATGAGCAAGCAAGCGCGAGACATCTGGGAGATCGGTAACATACATGCCCTCCCGCCAGATGAATGTGACATGACAACCTGCGTGACGGGAACAACCTCGCAGCCTGCGAGATCCGTTGCAGATACAGAGATACAGCCTGCGAGATCCAGGTGAGCTGAGCATGCAGGCATGGCCGAGGGAATGCAGAACGCAGATCAAAAAAAGCAGGCTAGCCATGACTTAGCACCGTACTAACTGACCATCACGTCCAAGCATCGGTCTATGTTCCTTGATTCCCCGTGGGGAGATACAGGTTGTGGTCTGATCTCGTTGAAACCCGGCGGGGATCTCGTCTTAGGGGGTTGAAACGGGAACGGGGGTGAAGACGGGTATGCGGGGTTGCGGGCTGGCGTCGACATGACACAAGAAGATATTACTAGAGAACGTGCAAGGTACGGAAAGTATTATGCTACGACTGAATTCACACGGAAAACTGATGATGCGATGTAAAAGCTTGCAAAACGAAAATGCCGATTTGAATGATATTTGATTGCAAGTATTCGCTCAGGTAGTCAGTCTCTGTAGTATATTCTGCAACACGCGGGTGTAAAAGCGCGTCACGCCCGCATTATCAAACTTGATAGAATGCCTTGTATCCTACAATCCCAAAGTTGCTGGATGTTCGTTATTTTCTCTCTTTAGTAATCTCTCGTCACGTCGCCCTGCCCGTCGTCCCCATCGTTGATGGGGATAGGCGCAGGAGGCTGCGGGGTCTGAGGCTTGTGGCTCGGATAGGAAGCCATAGCTGTCTCCCTGTATTGTCTTCACGCGAGTGTGGCTTTTTCAGCCAGTGGTGTCAGCTTCAGATATATTTATCCTCTCTGAGCTAGGGTGGTACTGAGCGAAGTAAGGTGTGATACCTGAATGTCAGGAGACGCAAGTCAGGTTGAGCAGTTTCAACAGCTGATGGCGAGCGGAAACTTGGAAAAAGGTTCTGTCATCCGTCGTTCGTCCTGGGAAAAAGGGGAGATGACAAACAGAGAAGAGGGGGCGGTAAAAGTATATATGTTTCTTGACCTTCCCTTTGAACCTCGGAAGCGGTTGATCGGCGGGGGACCGTGACGTCAGGCCACCATGGTACGGGAGTGGTGCCGACTTCTCTTATGGATGATGGAACTTGACTGGAGCACGGGGGCGGTTTGCTCGGACGCACCTCGTGATCGTGAGCGAATTCTGATGTGAGGGGTCAGCGTGTGAATCCAAAGCTCCGGATGATTGAGTTGGTTAGTTGAGAGTGTGAGAGTTCATCAGTGCGGGATCCAGAGGAAGGGGTGTCGTCGGATGGGGTCCAAGGGCACTTCTGGATTGGAGTACGGACTGGGGACGCGCGGTTGGGGAGAGTTTCAGGGTCGCAATCTCGCATGGGAAGAAGCTTTTGATCTGTCACTTCGAAATCAGACCAGAGGAATTGGATGTGGCCGGTTGTCAAGCATCGACGGTCTGATGAATATGCCAGAAACCGCCCTCCGCCATGTGCGGTTAACGCTAACATGCGATCGTGGCGGGTAACAGGTGTGGTTGTCGACAACGTCGCTCAATAATCGATGCTTTTCTGCCATCGACGTGCTACCTACCGTAGAGAAAGGTTCGAACATGCTTGGCTGCTGATCTTCCGTCCAAGTTTCTTCATGATCCTGGCCCCTGATGGATACCTGCAGTGGAGAGGCATCAACACGGCCCAGCAAGGCGAATAGTTCTGGGGGCCAGCTTACAGTGCACCACCTTAGAGCCCCTAAGACTTACAGCTTTTACAGCGCTATATCTACTTATCGTAGGCATTAAAGTACGCAGGATTCTTAATAAATACTTATCTAAGTACTAAAACTATACTTTAACTTATCTATTTCTAATATGACTGCCTTATAAAGAGAGATACAGAGGTTTATTTTAATAATAAAAACGCTAGGGACTAACTTTCTAAGAAATACTGTGTTTTTAATACTGTATTTCCCTCTATAATCTACTATAACCTAAGTTCCTATAAGTAAGTTATCTTTAAAACATTATTACTAGCGATCTTAAAGATCAAAATAATTATTACGCTATAAATATAAGTTAATTTTACTTAAAGTATTTAATAAGATTTATTTTATATTTTTGTCAGTAGTATAAGGTCTTTTATAAGCCTAGGAACATTGTTGATTTGGCAGTGCACTGTAAGGTGATTCCAGACTTTTGACCCCCTACTGTAAACCCCTCAACCGCCTTTGGGGAACTGTTTAGCTCCCGCGTGTCGGCGGCTGATCCCCCACCAACCCCGCTATGAACGCTGGACAGACCCCGGTCGGCTCGGGGACCGTCTCTGGTGACCCGCATACGAGGTGCATGCGGCCCAGCTGTCAGAATCCTCCCATTATCAGAACATCGGATTGTGAAACCCCACCGCCCGAACGTCCTTCTTTCGAAGATCCTTTCGTACAGCACCAGAACACTCTTGTGCCCGGGAGTGCGGTGAAGGAAAGGTGCAACCTCTGGAGTGGATCTGATTATGCTTTCTTTCCGGTCTTCGCTGGCAGCCGTGGAAGGGAGGAAGCGATGAGACAGCGCGAAGTCATGCAGTAATGTCGGGGTGCTCTAGATGGTAAGTGATAACCCACCCGCTCGTCCCGGAGGTTAGCGTTTATGGGCTGGCGAAGTTGTAGATGCCTGTTGCGGAGGTTCATCGTGCCCTTCAGAGATGCTCAACAACGCAAAGGCTATGGCCGTCCCTCCTCTGCATCCACCAAGCAGCTTTTTTTCTTCCGACCATGAAGCCTGCACTTTGATGAAACAATATTGACTGGCAATCTGCCAGCCTGCTCCCCATCTGTCTTTTGTCACATTGATCTGCATGTCGATTCATGTTTTCGTGCCGACGTTTCGAGCAGAGAGTGCCTGGTGTCGGCGGCTGGCATCAATTCTATCCTCATACAGGACGTCGGATGACTTGGAACGAAACAGTACTTCATGAGCATTCCTCCTGCACACGACCTCCTTGGAGCTACACCTCATTTGGCGTTTGGCGTTTGACAGGGTTTCGCCAAGGTTCTACCCCTCCGTCCTTGAAGTTTGGCCATGTAGCTTGCTGGTGGTTGTAGCCACCGCCGCCGTTCTGCACTCATCGTGGAACATTGCACGAAGGTCCAGACAGAGTCTAGTTGATGTATTGTCTCTTATGAAAAAGAGTGAGAAGAAGAGGTTCCGTGGCCAGAGAAACGACAGCCTCGAGGGAAAATTGTTCCCGCGCAGGGTTTTGGTAAAAGACGATATAAAAGTCTCGAATCAGGCCACCACGACCCCTGCTTCCACGAAACTGGTCCCGAGCTCTAAGCTTGAGCTCCCCGCCCTCCTTGTCTCGTCGGGGCTGGGGCCCAAGCTCCCACCGCGAAGGAATGGTGGGGTGATGTCTGCAGGATTGACACTTGGCGGGGTGTAGCAGCCCGCAGGGGTGCGCGGGCAAGGAATGATATGTACGGGGAGCACGGTGCCATGATCCGCGTGAATATGCCACGATTCGGACTCGCCATGAATCAGCTGCTTCTGGCTTTGGACGAGGAGGTGGCCGGTTTCCGCACCGTTGCTTCTCGTCCGCCTGCCGCTCTGTACCGTGAGCCCAGGGCATGCATGCGTATCCAAGGTTGCCCGATGCACTCTGGCATGGGCAGGTGGTTCAGTGATTCGCGCGAGATAGCCAAGGAACCATGCATACCATGGCACCTCTATGGAACGGGCAGGACATTGACAGGTGCCTCGCTACACTGATGAAGAGAACAAGGCCGGTTGTCTGATTGCCGGCCTCGTCGATATCCTTACCGACCAACGAATATTCTCCTTTTTTCAATTCCGATGTTGCCATGTTACTGCTCCACTCTGCCATCGTCGTAGATGTCCCTTGCGAATGGCCGATGCTGATTTAGTGGCCTGCTTGTCTTTGGTGAGCGAAGCGAGAGAAATGGTCAGTTGTTCTCGCAAGTGCTCAGGGCGGCGTTGGCCGCGAGTGGCTGCCGGTACGAGTAAGCGGTTCGGGACGGTAGCGCCGCAGGTCACGTCCAAACTGGCACCGAGGCCCTGTTGGAGTTTTTGGGAAGCGAGACAAGACGCTTCTGCTATTTTCTCAAGCGAAGGAGACCACTGTCCCGTGATAGTAGGGAGACGTTCCGCGGCGGCCGTCTGCTTCGACGCCACGCCAAGCCGTCAATCGTATCTGGCGATTCACCATCAGCTTATGAGTCAGCCATCCCAATTCCAAAGACAGGGTCGTAAGGCCACTCGGCGAGGATGAATTGAGGTTGTCCGAGGGGAGATGGGCGGTATGAGTTGGGTAAGGATTTGCTGGTGTCACGAAAATGGCAGTTGGTGAGCAAGTAGACCAGACGTGAGAGAGGGATTGCTTTCTCCAATCTTACAGTGGCCTCACGGTAAGAATGGCGCCTCCCCTCCGTTGGAGGGTGCCCTGAAGGCCGTGGGATTCGTCGACAGTCCTCGCCCTCTTTGTCACCGTCTTTCACCTTGGCACACCGAAATAGCCAACGTCGCCCGACGGTAGAGGATACGTACCGGACCTCACAGAGACGGACGTTCCGCCCAGGTCGCGCCTCAACCATAACTTCCTCCGCTAACAAACACCCGCTTACTGAGACCACAACCATCAAGACGCAAGCAAACGCCCCAAAGCCGCGACTCCCCATTTCTCCATCTGCTGAAAACGGTCCAGCAAGTCCATCAAGTACAACGACGGGGACAGAATCACCACCGATGCCGACATGGGGCGTAAGGTGACGTCGGCTGCATGTCGGTTGGTGCCATGGCCGAAGTCGAGTCGCACTCAGAAAATCAGACCACCTCTTCTCCCCACGCACAAACACCACAGATCAACCTCCCATCACCGCAGAACCTGCAAGGAATACCCGCATATTCCTCAGCTCACCTGCAGCTGCTTCCTTAGTTTTCGTCCTGGACTTTTGTCATCCTGTCGTAGACTGCTTCCGGCTCGCCCTAAAGATGCTACCACCAGACAAGCCCACACAAGCCCAAGCAGCAAGGATGGCATTCGTTCTCCCCCCGCGTTGCCAGCCCATTGGACCCCTTCGCCATGGAACGATGTGGGATACGTAGCTGGAGCTGCCATCTACTCTTTTTCGCAACCTCCGCAACCTTCGCCTCCTACCCCGGTCGGGGCCGTCAATATCGGCTGATAGGTCCCGAGCTGCGTTTACGTTGTGCTGTTGCTGTCGTCCACTGCCCACCTGGGATCAGCACCAAGAGTGTAACACGACTGCCAAGCCAGGACTGAGTTACCCGCCCGCCATCCGGCCTCTGGGCAGAACGGCCGCATCTTGCTCCTATTCATGTCTGACCTCTGACCTTCTGTGACCGGGCCAATAGCTATAAAGACCAAGCCCTCTCAGGCTTCGTCCAGGTTCTTGTGTTCTTATACAAACCACCACTCCAAAGGCATCTTGGCCTGCACACACCAGTACACAACTCGTCCATCACTTACGCACCTCCCTCCACAATGACCGACAAGGAGGTTGAGTCCATCAGCCCCTATGGCCCAGCCCGGTCAACAGTCAAGGGCGAGCCGCTCTCCAAGGAGGACATCGACAAGTACAATGACTTCTTTAAGGCGAGTTTGTACCTGTCTTTGGGTATGATCTTCCTTAAGGAGAACCCCCTCCTCCGGGAGCCCCTCAAGAAGGAGCACATGAAGCTGAGGCTACTCGGCCACTTCGGATCCGCTCCCGGTCAAATCTTCACATGGATGCACTTCAACCGCCTCATCAAGAAGTACGACCTCGACTCCATTTTCATCTCTGGCCCCGGCCACGGTGCCCCGGCTGTACTCTCTCAATCTTATCTCGAGGGTGTCTACTCCGAGGTCTACCCAGATAAGTCGGAGGATATTGAGGGCATGCAAAAGTTCTTCAAATCCTTCTCCTTCCCCGGCGGCATCGGCTCCCATGCCACGCCCGAGACCCCGGGCTCCATCCACGAGGGCGGAGAACTCGGCTACTCTGTCTCCCACGCCTTCGGTGCCGTCTACGACCACCCCGGTCTCATCGCGCTGACCATGGTCGGTGATGGAGAGGCCGAGACTGGTCCGTTGGCTACCGCATGGCACAGCACAAAATTCCTCAACCCCATAGTTGACGGTGCCGTCCTGCCTGTCCTGCACCTGAACGGCTACAAGATCAACAACCCTACCATCTTGGCCAGAATCTCCCACAAGGAGCTTGAGAATCTGTTTCTCGGCTACGGCTGGCAACCTTACTTCGTCGAGGGTGACCATGTTGACACCATGCACCAGGCCATGGCTGCCACTCTGGAGCACTGTGTTCTCGAGATCCGCAAGTTCCAGAAGCAGGCCCGCGATTCCGGCAAGGCCTTCCGCCCCATCTGGCCTTTGATCGTGCTCCGCAGTCCCAAGGGATGGACCGGACCCCGCAAGATCGACGACAACTACATGGAGGGCTATTGGAGGGCTCACCAGGTCCCCGTCCCCAACGCAGCTACCAATCCCGAACACCTGAAGGTTCTCGAGAAGTGGATGCGCAGCTACGAGCCTGAGCGACTCTTCAAGGATGGTCGCATCTCCGACGAGCTCAAGGCCCTTTGCCCTACTGGCAACCGTCGCATGAGCGCCAACCCAGTTGCTAATGGCGGCGTCCTCAGGAAGCCCCTCAAGCTTCCCGACTTCAAGAACTATGCCATCAAGGTCGACAAGTCTGGCGGCACTAACGCTGCTAGCATGAACAACATGGCCACCTACCTGAGGGATGTCATTGCTCTGAACCAGAACAGCTTCCGCCTCTTCGGACCCGACGAGACCGAGTCCAACAAGCTCGGCGCCGTCTACGAGGCTGGCAAGAAGGTCTGGATGGGCGAGTATTTTGAGGAGGATGCCAACGGCGGCAACCTGGCCCCCGAGGGACGCGTTATGGAGATGCTTTCCGAGCATACCTGCGAGGGCTGGCTCGAGGGCTACATCCTGACCGGACGTCACGGTCTTCTCAACAGCTACGAGCCGTTCAGTAAGCGCCAACCGACTCTACGCATGCCTGATTCTTCTGCTAACCAAGTTCAGTCCACGTCATCGACTCCATGGTCAACCAGCACTGCAAGTGGATCGAGAAGGCCCTCGAGGTCGAGTGGCGCAACAAGATCGCCTCTCTCAACATCCTCCTGACGGCCGTCGTCTGGCGCCAGGACCACAACGGCTTCACGCACCAAGACCCCGGCTTCCTCGACGTCGTCGCCAACAAGAGCCCCGAGGTCGTCCGCATCTACCTCCCGCCCGACGGAAACTGCCTGCTCTCCACCATGGACCACTGCCTCGCCTCGTCCAACTACGTCAACGTCATCGTCGCCGACAAGCAGGAGCACCTGCAGTACCTCTCCATGGACAAGGCCGTCGAGCACTGCACCAAGGGCATCGGCATCTGGCCCCAGTTCAGCACCGACCAGGGCGAGGAGCCCGACCTCGTCATGGCCTCGTGCGGCGACATCTCGACCCACGAGTCCCTGGCCGCCATCGACCTGCTGCTCCAGCACTTCCCCGACCTCAAGATCCGCTGCGTCAACTGCGTCGACCTCTTCAAGCTCATCTCGCACGAGGACCACCCGCACGGCCTCACCGACGCCGAGTGGGTCTCCCTCTTCACCGACGACAAGCCCGTCATCTTCAACTTCCACTCGTACCCCTGGCTCGTCCACCGTCTCACGTACAAGCGCCCCGGCAACATGAACCTGCACGTCCGCGGCTACAAGGAGAAGGGCAACATCGACACGCCCCTCGAGCTCGCCATCCGCAACCAGACGGACCGCTTCAGCCTCGCCATGGACGCCATCGACCGCATGACCCCGCTGCACAACCGCGGCGCCGCCGCCCGCGAGGCGCTGCGCAACCAGCAGATCGCCGCGCGCATCGAGGCCTTTGAGACGGGCATGGACCCGCCCTTCCTCAAGAACTGGACCTGGTCCCACAACGGCCTGTGGAAGCAGACCGTGTCCAAGATCACCAATTAGACCCCGCATGGTTAGGTTTATATGGTGCCGGGGGGTTTTAAAGAAGGAGGTCCTGGTTGCAGGTGGTTTCCTACTTTTTGATGAAACGGCGTTCTTGGGGACACTGGGAAATGTGATGATGGTCTAGGTTCTCATCGAGGGGGGTTTGCGGTGGTGCTATGCGTGCTCTCAAGAAGAAAAAGAGTTGACGAGTTTCTTCCGTTAAATATACATTCTTCTCAATATATAAGTATATCATGTCACGATGCATTCACAGTTACTCCTTGGCACCCAGGCGATCTCTCGGCATCTCCAAAAAAAAAAAAAAATCCCAACATTCACATGCGTCTTGGTATCTAATAACTATACGCTCGCACAAACAAGTCGCACAAAGCCTCCGGCCGAGGCGGCCAGAGAAGCAGACACGCAGCCATAACGAACACCCCTTTCCCGTCCTTGAACTTGTACAACAGGTGCCGGAGGCGAGATGCGCTCTCGAGACTCCCGAAACGCCCCTTTCGATGCCCTTCGTACAACAGAGCCACTCACTCACTTGCGTGTGTAGGCCCCCTAGGTCCTCCTATCCCAGCGAAATTTACCAAAGAAAAAGCAAAGGGGACAAAACAAACCCCCATAATACTCGCAAAAAATGACAATCTTGCCGCCCCCAACCCCATGTTTTCTTTTTGCTTTCATACAACGTGGCGCGTTACACCGTCATGACGTTTCGTTTAGTCTCCCCCATGCTGGTCTCAACTCTCTCGCGCAGTACCTGGTCTACGCGCCATCTCGGATAGACAAGCACACTGGCACTCTTGTGCGCCTGGAACCGCGCCCTTGACCCCGTAAAGCCTCTCACCGGCGTTGGAGCTCACCAACACCGGAGCTTCTTCCATATCGATCCTTTGCCAATCTTGCCGTCGACGTTCGGGCCGCGCATGCCCGGCGCGCGCTTCTCGTTTTCGCTACCCGCCGGCAGGGGGCTCAGAGGCTTCGTCATGCCCCGGCGATCCATCTCCATGTTCTCGTTGACGCCTAGTTCCGCCATCCGTCTAGCCTCGACCACGCGCCGGACGATGAGCGCAAACGTCTCCTCGATGTTGACCTCGAGTCGTGCACTCGTCTCCATGAAGCCGCATCCGCGCCGGCGCGCCCAGTCCAGACCCATGGCGGCGGGCACGGCGCGGGACTCTTGCAAATCGCACTTGTTGCCGGCGACAATCTTGACAGGCGGGACGGTTTTAGCGCCCGGCGTCGCCGAGACGGTGTCGCGGTATGAGGAGGGGGAGAGACCGGCGCGTTTGGCGCGGTCGGCGTTGTCGAGACGAGTTTCGGCCTCCATGTCGATCAGGTCGTTGAAGTATTGGAGGGCATCGAGGGAGTCGCGGGAAGTGATGTCGTATACGAGCAAGAAGGCGTCGGCGCCGAGGTTGGACGAGGCCCACATGCCACGGTATTCCTCCTGGCCGGCCGTGTCCGTCAGCGACAGGTGGTAGTTCTGCCCATCAATCTTGCGGGTGATGGAGTACGAGTCCTCGATGGTGGGGTCGTACTCGGAGGTCCACTGCGAGCGTACGAGACGAAGGGTTATGGAGGACTTTCCGCAGCCACCATCGCCGCAGATGGTGATGGAGATTGGTACTGGGGGTTGCTGAGAGATGGACATTGTGTAGCAGGTAAAGTTAAAATATAATAAAAAATCCTGCGTTTTTTTCTTTCCTCGGAGTGCCGGGCGCAAGCTTGGTTGCAAGTATCTGGTGTTGGCGGTTGGTCAAGTCCTCCTTCGTTGCAGGGACAGTTAGTTCCGAGGTTGTGTCGTCACGCGTCGCGTGCGCCGTTTGGGAATTACGAACGCCGAACTTCACTTCTCGGATAAGAGACGGGCTAGACCTTTTGGTGGCGGTGGGCGGGTGATAACCGGACGGCAATGCAGCAGCTGCTCCTTAGCTTCGTTTCGGCTCTCAGACCGTGTGCGCGGTTCGACCGTCTGGCTTCTTTGAGCTAGGATCGAGTCAAAAAAAGGCTGCGGCGCGAGCTTTCGCGGGAGCGGCCTCCGAAACAGGGTTCGTTCGTTTGGGACCGTGTGGTATGGCAGGGGAGAGGGGGAGAAAGAGAAACGAGATGATGGGGAATCGCGTGCGTCCGTCTGCGAGGTGTTGCCTTGTTATTTCTCAGGCGCGGCTTGCCTCGTGGCGAGTTATGTTGCTCGCGACAGTGCTGGTGTATTTTTTTCTCTTTCTTTTCTCCGAGATTTGTTGTCGGTACCCGGCGGAGGCTGGGGATGTTATTGGGGATAGTCCGTCTGTTGCGTGCGCGCGAGAAGAACGGGAGAGTTGCAGTGAGAAATAGAATCGGCCGTTTTGCTGGACGCAAATAGACGGACTTTCGTATATGAGGTGCGGGTGAAACAAGCTGCTTGCTTTTCGCCTCAGTGGAAGGCTTGCGCAAGGGGGCAGGAGGGGATATTTTCGTTGGTCAATCGTGTGCAGCGCAGATGCAGGCGGCAGGTGAAGTGAAGGTGAGGTGCGGTGAGCCGGGAGGAGGAGCGAGATGTTGTTGGTTGAGGTGGTCTTCGAGGAGGTATGATGACGGTGGTGGTTTACCCTGCAGGCGTGTGTGGTTGTGTGTTTGAATGTGTCTGTCTGTGTCTTTGAATGCGCCAACGGCAGAACGTCGAATTGGTGGTGGTGTTTGGAGGTGACTCGGCGGGCAAGGGGACCGAGGACGATGGGTGGATTGGGTGGATGGGGGGGGGGATGTGCCTGCGTTTTTGATACCGTCTCTACCAGATATTGGGTAACTGGGCCGCGTTGCGCTTCCCAGAGAACTGCCCGTGTGGCAATGAATCGATGGAAGGGGGGGGGGGGGGGGGGGGGGGGGGGGGGGGGGGGGGGGGGGGGGGGGGTCTCTAGGCCAAGGGATTCCTTGCCTCTTGAGAATTGGACAGTCAACCACAATGGATTGTCTGCCAGGTTGGATAATGTTGCCATCCTTCGTGGCTCGCCGGCCATCTTTGGGGTTACGGACGTAACATCCTCGCCAAAGGGCAAACAATGCGCCTCGAGCGAGGCTAAAGCCCAGAGTCCTCGAGCCCTACCAGGGTCTGTGATGATGTGCCGCGCGTGGCTGGGGTCTAGAAGCAAGCGATGTTGCGCCGTTCGCGAGCTGTTAGCGGGAGGACGGGAAGACTGGGACGCCCAGGCATGGCCTTGTTCTCCGCAAAAGCTGTAGCGGCCGCCTCCCTGCCATCCGACATCTCGACCCTCAAGGTTCAGCAACACTGTTCACATCGCATCACAATACACTAGCCACAACTGGACAATGATGATGAACAGTGGACACACCTCGACGCCTCAACGTCCATCCGCGAATCAGAGTCGCGCCCGTCTGCTTGCTACCATTGAGGACAAATGGATGATACTGACAGAGACTGTGGATAAAAGGGAAACGAAAGGTGATTAGGAGAAAAGGAGATTGCTGTGTGATAGAGGCGTCAATCTCTCAACTCTTTCCGGCTGGAAGCATTAGAAAAGGTCGCCCACCTCTGGCCCCGGTGTTAATGATCCCCTCAACTCAATTGAACGGTTCGATACTACCACACGGGAGGAAATGAGGACCTGAGGGCGAGGCACAGGAACGAGTGCTTGGCCATGCCGATCGCTAAATCATGCGATGATTATGTGGTTGCACGCTGTTCAAGGTTATGTCAACTTTGAGATGTATGTGCCGCACAAGCTGAAAATGCAAAGCTTCTAGGTTGGACGAAGTCGTAGCGAGGACGGATTAGTAGGATGTTGCGGGAAAGGCAAGCCAACGCTGAAGGCAAATATGGCGTCTGACCGGATAAAATGGCGTCTTCCGCGGAACGTATGCTGACGAACGGCAGGCAATACTGCGGCGCGGGCGGGACGGGGAGATAATCGTTGCGCATCTCCGCCAGTGACTGGGGGGTCAGAGAGATTGGCGATGATCGTAGACGTTTGCGATGATTGCGATTGTCAGCGGGCGGGAAAATAGGCGGGTTGTTGCGCGAAAGATAAAAAAAAAAAGAAAAAGCAACGGATCCTGGACTGTTGGCTGATGAACGCATGTGTGAAAGGCATGGCACGGATGCCGTGCATGTTGGGAGAGGGTTGGGTTGCTTCGCGCTGTTGGTGGAAGTCGCCAAAGGCACAACCGTTACTGACGGCAGGATTGCGGCACGGAAGGCGGAAGAAAGGTAAACCAAAGCTCCGCGACGGCCGTTGGATCGACTGGAAGCATTGAGAGGGAGGCCGGGTTGTGGTATTGGAGCTAATTAGCTCAATCAGAGGTCATTGGCACAAGCTGCGACCATAATTAGCCCGCACGACCCAAAAATTAGCACACTATTGAAGTATAGTCACATTGCGAAATCAGGGTTAAACTTGTGGCCACGAGGGCTAAATCGCGCAGGTTGAGGGTAAATAAAAATAGCAGCGGATGTTAGTCGACGTGCGCAAGACCTGCGGGTGACAATAAACACTTGCAGCGGCTAGACGGTGTGACGACTCGAACGGCATGCGGAGACGTGTTGCCCAAATTAGCCCGAGATTTTAGAGTTGCAAGAGGGCAAATAGAATGACGCACAGAGGGTAAATTGGATCACGCAACCAAAGCTGGGCGGTTAATTTGGCCGCCAGAAATAGAGGCCACCGTGATAGAGGTTTGTTCCAAAAGACACCGGGAAGACGGTCAGATGAACGAACGGTGGGCAAGGCAAGGCTCGATGAGGCGATCTGAGTGTCCCGTCTCGGAAGGTGGTCAGGACAAGGAATCCCTTCCTGTGCTTCCTATGCTGGCCATGCTATGGCAAGAACCGTCGCCCATTGCTTGCGGGAGATCATCGGCGGACCTCGTCCGACGTGCCTCCTCTCGACATCGACCTGCCAGGCGTATGTGGTTCGGCAGCACTTGCACGGCACAGACGCAAGCGGGGCGCAGGAGGGAAGAAGCTGGGCATGCTAGGTCGTGATTGGACGACTCTCGGGAGGAAGCCAGATTTTTGGCTGTGCGGATATCTGAGGGACGTGCTTTCTGCTGCAGCGTTCTTCCCTCAAGCGGGCAGGAGCCATAATAGCTAGTATGCAAACCCCGCGAGAAGGTGCCCTGTCAGTTGCCGCGCTCCCGCCACGGATTGGACAAAGCTCGGGGCCCATGTACGGCGCTAGCTGGGGAGCCCTGACCAATATTTCCTGCACGATCTGCTCGTCTCCAGCAAGCAACAACCAATCCGGGGCAGTAGCGGCCCTCTCACCAGAGTTTAAACCCCTGTTGCATCACAGGCGCTAAGAAACGGTTGGTCCCGAGGCCCTGCACGAGGCTCCAAGTCGTCACACGTCACGGTCGAATCAGCGTGGAAGAAGACGCTTTTTCAAACAAAGGAACCTTGACTTACGGATAATGACGCTAAAAGACGTACGAGAACAGAGAGAGGAGGCAGGTCGGTACTGAGGAGAAGAAAGAAAACCACAGCCAAAAATCGGAGAGACAGGCAATCCGCCGCTCCCCTGTCCTTGTATCTATCTGCAGCCGGTATTTGCGACGACTGACAAAAATTCCTGACGGCCTCGACGGAGCGGAGCAACTTGCACGACATCTCCCGCGGTGCCATGATACACCCTGGCTTGCTGCAGTCGACACCAGATTTGGCGGTAGTTGGGTATCGATGCTCAAGTACCGGTCGGCGCCTCTTGGACTCCTCCCGCATGGAAGCCCACACACGCCTTTCGCCGAGATGGATACCTTGGTCGCTCACCATTCTCCCGCATGATCCGAGGCATTTTCCCTCTTTTGTTCGTCTCCTTGGACTACAAGCCTTCAGCACCCCAGGGCTTCTCATGCACGACAGAGAGTCCTAGTTCCACCATATCAACTCCGGCAGCCACATTCAACGGACATTGAGTGGCCGCATGTACCAGCCAATTCGGACATTGACCTCCATTTTCTGCGTTCTGATTCGTGGATTCTCCAAGGGGAACGGAGCTCTGATAGTTGCCAACTTGAGAGTGACCACCGAGCGAACTGTGTTCTAGCTTCGGCTTCGCCAGACTCGGAGAACCCTTAGCAAAGCAACGAACATTACCAAGGCACGGCTCTGGCGAGGACGTCGGAGAAACCATCGGTATCAACACGGTGGCCTTGAAGATCTTTCCTAGAACATCTCCAGGTTGATTGCCAGATTTGATGTTACTCGGCGGGAGTTCCAACCGCCGACAAGTCATGTCCCGCACATCGGTATCCATCATGCACCCATGGAGCGAGGCTCCTCACAGGGGACGATCGGATGAATCGACCTTGTTTGTCAGACACAGGGCTGCCTACCTTAACAGAGAAAGGATGATAGGGGCAGCAAGGTTATTCCGCACCCATGCAACCCCACGGCTTCTTGGTCGGCTTTTACTTTTGGCTCTGTCTAGCATCGCGTTGAGCTCCACAAGCTAAAGAGGTTGTGTTGGTGGTTGGCAAGCTCCATGCAAGTGCGTACAATCCTAGGACAGAGCTTGTTAGCGGAACAACAGGTCCATGACCGCTTCTCCCCTGCAAGGACCAGCCCAGCTAGACATTGTTCTGCTTCTCCATCTGTCGGCCCCCGAACCCCTCTGGTCAAGTCGTGCCGTCGCAGGCCAGCTTGGCGGCCGAGAGGGACGTATATCGACACCACTTGGTGCAGAAGCCGGCACAACGGGGAGAAGTAAGGGCAAAGCAGTGTCAGCCTGCCTGCTTGCAGCTCCGGCTGCGCAAGACCCTCCCGCGGCGCAAGCTCGCATCCGCGGCCGAGCAACGACAGTTGCGCATCATCGTGCTTTCACCAAGCTGATGTTAGAGATCAGCGTCTGCACCGGCCAGAGCCCGGACAGAGCGTAGTGGACGCGGTATAGAAGGCCGACAGCCGGAGAGGCAGATGGCCAGATGGGGTACATGGTCGCAAGAAAAGGTTGGCATATCGAGTTGGGCAAACACCAAGCGGACCCCATGTGCAGTTCTGCATGTCTCTGCAGCGTGTGTGGATCGGGTGTTTGAAGGTGACATTGGCCGCCATGGCCTACCAGCCAGAGACCAGTGATGGCAAGCCACCCTATGCATGCGTTGACCGTCTTGCCCGTTGAGTCGCTCGACAGATGCGGTCACCCATGTCGTCCATCTCGAAGCTGCCCACCCTCTTCTCCCAGACCTGTCCATTCCTATTCTATTCTCGGGTGGGGTCCAACTCAGAGTGCGACCGCCTTTGCGGCCCAATTTCATTGGAGGCTGTAAGCGCAGGTCAAAGTCTTACGCAGTCAGTGGAGGTGAAGGTGGCCGGCCGGCCTGCCTTGTGCCCTAGACCCCTAGCATACGTTAGTCTGGATGCAGAAGACATAGGCTCACTCTTTCGGAAGCATGGAGGCACACACACACTCAGAGCAGGCTTGATCTGAATGTAGCCAAATTTAGAACATGACTGCTGGCTGGCTACGTAGCCAACAGTAGGCAGACAGACCACCCAAAGGCCCGTTGGTCGACCAAGAGTAGGACGGCCGTGATGAAGGCGGCCATAATATAAGACTTTGGACCATCCATTACCACCAGCTGGATTCTGGCCTCTCTTCTTGTAGATCTGTAGAAGTCAAGAAGAAGGAAAGTGATCCAAGTGTTGTTCAAGGTTGTTTTCTCTGTCGTTCATCATTCTGTTTTTGTTCCCAGCATCCCTCCGCACTCCTCCGAAAACCCAACCACTCAAGTTTCTCGATAATTCAGTTACCAGCAAGCCGGACTTGCTCGACAACCAGTCATTCATTCGACAAAACCGAACCACACCACCAGATATTTGCAATTTGCAATTTGCAGCATTGGCACAGCGCGCCGCCTGCTTACAGTTTACGAAACGAAATCGAATTTGCTGCTGCACCTACGAAATCATCATTTCTGCGTCGAAACGAAAGAAATCGACAGGGAAGAAACAATAATTCAATAATCTGATACGACCGCGATTTGGGTTTCTGGAAACTCGACAAGCCCATTCGACAAACAACCCGGTCACTCATCTCAAATTGCGTTGACAGCGGGCGAGCGAACAGACGTTTTCTGGCCACAGACTCGCTTCTTCCCCCTCTTCTCAATATCCAGGTCGCCCCGCCTTATTCGCTTGGCTACCAGCAAGGAAACAGAGAGCAAGCACGCATTGAGGAACGAACAGTCTTCCGCAGTCTCTACTCACTCACACGCTTCATTTAGCGGCACACAAATCAGAAAGAGGAGCACGCACCACACGCACTCGCACCCCCCCCCCCCCCCCCCCCCCCCCCCCCCCCCGGGACCCTGGTCGTTCTTCCCCGGTCCAGAGAACAGTGCCGCTCGCTTCGGACCCACACAGTACGGCGGTTCCTGCCACGCCCCTCCTCCTCTCCCCCTGGTCCCTGAACCCGGTCTCGACGGTCCACCACCGCACACACCCCCCTCCTCCCTCCCTCCCTCCCTCTCCTCCGCCCCAGCCAGCCAGCTCTAGCTCAGTCTTTCGCTGCTCGGCTTGTCATTCAACGCAGGTACCCCCATCGCGAGAGAGAAGAAGGGTACAAATGTCAACTCTACCCCCCAACCACATTCGAGCCGACTTCATGAGATCAACAGCTGCAGTCAACATGGCCGTCGCATCAGCTGCGAAGGCCAAGTCGGCCTGCAAAGCCAACAGCAACAACAATGCCAACTCCAAAGCAAAGACACAGATGCACCGTCGCTCAAGAACAGGTACGTCCATCTATGCTTGGCTTTGCTTCCCTTCCCCAATTCATCGAGCTTCTATCACACGCAACTCTCGCTTGACTTACACCCGAGTACCACTTACACCATACCCGGGTTCTCGCCTCCTTCCAGCCAACCGCACTCTTTTCTCTCCCATTCAGCTGCCATAACTCAACGAGCCTCTCGAGACTAATTGCCTTTTCTCTAGGATGCTACACTTGCAGATTGCGCCGCAAGAAGTGCGACGAGGGCTCACCAATGTGTTCCGCTTGCAAACACCTTGGTTTGACATGCGAATACAAGCGGCCAATGTGGTGGAGCAACAACGATGCTCGCCGCAAGCACAAGGACGACATCAAGATGATCATCAAGCGCAAGAAGCTCTCGGAAAAGGCGTCGCACACGATCCAAACTTCCGTCGGCTCACCCCCGGGCCTGTCGCACTCCCTGCCGACCTCTGCCACCTTCTCCGACCCTCTTGACCGCACTCGCTCTGCCTCTATCGACTCGCACTTTTCCACGGCTTTCAACTTCAACAGCCCGCCAACTGTTGGTGCCGAGTATGGCGCCTACAACCCGCAGATGCACCCCGACTTCATGTTTGGCGGCTTCCCCTCGCCGTACGAGATCGATGTCAAGACGGAACGCCAGGTGTACATGAACGATGTGCCAACTTTGCGGGAGTCGACCATTTCCACCTTCAGCACGTTTCACACTCCCCCTCCGCCCGGAACCATTCTGCCCTCGTCTGTACCACTCGATGGCGAATGGACCGAGCAGGTTTACTCGGAGCGCAAGGAATCTCTTAGCGAGGAAACGCTCAACGTCAACTTCTTCGACTTCTCCCATGGCCCAACCATGTCCAACCGCCAAGTCGCAATTGAGCTCGACGAGAACGACCAACGCCTCCTGGACCATTTCATTCAGTTCGTCCTGCCCACAATCTTCCCCATCCTCGACACGAACCAGCATGGCTCTGTCGGCTCTGATTTGATCCTCCCGGCCCTCCAGAGTAACAAAGGTTACCTACACTGCTGCCTGAGCATCGCCGCCCAGCACTACAAGGCGACGATGAACGTATCCGGCGAGGAGATTGACCAAGACATCATGCGTCATCGCTATGCCACCATTTCCGCCCTGTGCGATGCTCTTACCAAGGACGAGAACCACCAGGAGATTCTCGACGCTGCCTTGGGTCTTATCTTCTTCCAGTGTGTTGTCGGCCGCTTTGACGATGCGCTCCCCGACATCCCATGGCACCAGCACTTCCAAGCTGCCATCAGCTTGGTGCAGAAGCTTGACCTCCCCCGCCTGGTGTCGGACCCCAATGAGCAGATGAACCAGACGCCCTTCAACATGACCTTGACGTCTTGGATTGACATTCTCGGCGCGACAATGTTGGGTCAAGCACCCACCTTTGCCCACACCTACCGCGAGAAGCACCTGTCAAACAACCCCAGCCTTGGCCTTCGCGAGCTCATGGGCTGTGACGACCGTGTCATGTACCTCATCTCTGAGATCGCCTGCCTCGAGGCTCTCAAGAGCAGCGGCATGGACGATATCACTCTTTGCCAGCACGTGCACGCACTTGGCGACCAGATCAACCTCACCGAGATTGGCGAACCTGGCCCCAAGATGCCTTACAACAACAACGGGAGCCTGTCACCAAAGCAACTTTCTAAGAACATGACAGCTGCTTTCCGCCTTGCCGCGCGCATCTACCTCTGCAGCTTGGTGCCTGGCTTCAACCCCGCGCAGGCTTCCTGCGTCGGTCTGGTTGAGAAGCTCGCAAACGTTCTCCAGCTTATCCCCTCGGGACCTGGAGGCTTCGACCGTAGCCTTGTCTGGGTCTATCTTGTCGGCGGCTCTGTCAGCTTGCCGGGCAGCTCCTTCCGCGCCCTCTTTGAGGACCGCGTTGCTCAGCTTGGCGACGTCTCCGACTGCGGTTCGTTTGGCCGTGTCGCCTCGCTCCTGAACGAAGTCTGGATGCAGACGAGCAACATTAAAAGCAGCGATAGCTGCGCTGGTAGCCCTGGTTCCTCGTCGGGACCGGAGGCGGTAGCATACATCCCCTGGCGGGATGTCATGCAGATGAAGGGCTGGGACTTCTTGCTGATCTGATAGCCTGGGCTGGTTCCGGGCTGTACAGAGACCAGCATTGAAGACTTAGCAGTCCTCCTCTGCATGGTATGTGTACCGCCTTTGCCAAGGTGATGCCGGCAATCGCCCACTCCCTTTCGTACGAACCAGGGCTGCTGCCAGCCAGTTCCGCTCTGCTGGACACATTCTAACTTCTCTTCTGATATTCCCCGTTTTGATACCACAATTTTTTTTTTCCTCCACAATGATACCAGCCTTTTCAAAGGTTGCTTTGGGGTTACTAGAAGGACACGCCGCAAGGCATACGGAGCGGACATGAACAACGAGAGCGAAGACACTTGGATCACACTTTTTTTGGACACTTTTCCTGGTGAGGGTGCACGGGGCAGCTGGGCCTGGCTGCCAGGATGATGGATGACGATGATGACGGACGATGGAAAGGACCGCTAGGATGAGGCCTTGGAACATGCAATGGGAAACATGAGATGCGACGAACGACCTTTTTTTCCCCCTCTTCATCAGACGGAACACCAACCAAAAAAATTTTTAAACTTCCGCCTGATCTATTCGTTTTTCTTGTCTCTGGGTATACCGCATCATGCGCATGGGAAACAGGCTTCGTCGGCGTTTGCTGTTTGGGACATGGGACTAGCATTTCGGTGCATCTGGACTGGATCGGATGGATCAAAGAGAAGGGCTCTGGGAGCTATGATGGGCTAGCTCCCCCGTTGACTTCTTCACTTTGGGGACTCAATCAGTGGCCTTGCTCTACGGAGCATGGGCTAGATCGAGCAGGATTGGGATTCATGTAATACCAAATTATACCCAACAATTTCAAAAAAGCAAATGCTTCAAACTCTCCACATCAATTCCAATTGCGCTTTAATAAACTTGCCAAGGTGGATTGGGAGCAATAATCTCACGCAGTTCTGCTCATGGGCTGTGCTCCATTTGTCTGGGCCCGGTCTATGCTAGGGATTTTCGGCTTACTGCTCACAGCGGCGATCACTACCACCACCACCTTCCCCTTAAAAGCACTTGGACCGAAGCTTACTCGCATCAGACGGGAATAGAGGGGTCAAGAGAGGCGTAATGGAGGTCAGCAAAACGAGGAGCAGGACGGATTGGGCGCTGGTTTCCAGAATGGGGAGGCCATTTCACCCGACGACGAAGGGGTACTCGGGAAGACTTCCACCCAAAAAGAAAACGAAAATGAGGAGAGGATGGTATGCAGGCGGCCGGTTGAGGGTGACACGAGTCAATCCTCGTCGAAGTTGGCGACGAATCTGTTGGGCTTTTGGTAGGCTGCCCTAGCAAGGAACGTGGTATTCACAAGATGTCTTTCGCTCAGCTTTGTGAGGTGCAGTTGCCCATTGGACACGCCTGGTTGAGCGGTCCCTATTCGAGATGCGATGGAGCAATGTAGCTAAAGAAGCACTTTACGCACCCCGCCGCGCTCCGGTCCGTTCTCCCTGGGCTGTTGCTCCGGCCATCAAGGCGTTGCGATTCCCGAGAGAGAAGGGGGGGGTGCAAGGTAGCACGACGACGGGGTTGTGTGTGTGTGTGTTGTGTAGTCACCGAGGTCAAACTTGCCAAGGTAGAAGGACGTCTTCCCCGATAGCGGTGACTTGGGTCGGCGTTTGGTAGGCTCGGTGAGCTTTGGTCCGGCGAGGGGGAAGGTGCGTGTGTGTGACCTTTGGACTTGCTCACCTGACGTCTCGGTCTGTGGTTGTGGTTTCTTGGTGGCTTTTTGCCGGGTTCACGGATCGGGAAATCCCGTTTTTGGGGTTATCGAGAGGGATTCATGGGCGACGGCCGTGTCGACGTCAGGGGGCCAAGTACAAAGTCCATGGGTGATGAGAGTGAGCGATGGGTGGATAGGACGATGGGGGCCTGGAATGTGGAAACAGCGAACGTTGCTTGGTTTGCTGTAGTCTAACCGCACAGTCGTGAACGTCTGCCGTACTCATTGGCATGGGAAAGACGAAAAAAGAGTCACCTGGGGCGGGGGAGCATCGCATCATCTCTAGCCTTCTGGGAGTGTGCGTAGAGAAAGAGTTCGAGAGGCCGGGATTAGACCACAGTATCGAGTTTACTGTGAGGAATTTACCTCGACTTTTGAGTTTGTTTTTTGCTTTCCCGTTCTTCCCACTCTATCATCGCAAATCTTTAGACCACACTCCCTCCCCCCTCGCTGCAGATACTGGGGAATTTCTGTGGTTTGTGCGGGCATTTCTGAACAGGAGAGACAGGGGGGAAACACGAGCGTGAATGGTCTCAGATGACGGAAAGGCGCCAACATTCCTTGCGCGCCACCAATTCGTTACCTGTACCCGTCTCCGTCCCCGCGATTTGCAAAAGGACCGTTCACCGCCGTTTACGAGTCACAACGCACGTTGCGTGCGTGTATGAATCATCGTGAATTGGCAATGGGCGTGAAAATGGGGTCTTGGTATGGGTATTGGGAGCAAGATGTCTTCAGGGGGTGTGTAGCGAGGTGAAGTAGCGTAGTAGGAAAACAGGGAAATGCGACTGAAAAGTGCGAGAGAGAGCGACCAGGTCACGCTTGAGGGTATCCACGTGATGGGCCTGTCTGCGGCTGCGATTTGTCTTCTCTTGGACGACGTTAACGAATTAGGCCGGCATCTTAACGTCCCTTTCCTCAATCGCTAGGAGCCCTGCAACAAGAGAGACCACGGGATCGGACGTGCATTTTGGAGATTCCAGAGAGTTGGCGAATGCCGTGCCGTCGCGTGGGAGGGGTGCAATTTCGACCATGTTGGTGACGTTGGGTTCTCGGAGAGGGGCGATGGCGAAAGGGACAAGGTCAAGAGGCATGGGCAGGATTGGGAGCATGGCAAGGCGGATTTCTGCTCGTAGATCATGGAGACGCCAGATGGGCGGGCAAGGAGGGGCTTCGGGTCGGGATGGGACCGCTTTGGTGGGTTTTCGCATTTGGGACCCTTTAACACATTGTGGAATGAGGGTCCGACTTACACACGCTCACCGACGGCGACAACGAGATACGGATGGGGGGCACGGGACGGTTTGGACACGCCCCCCCCGCCCCTTGATAAGCTGGAGCGAGACGGAAGACGACGATGATGGTGACGATAATGCTACTACGGATAGGCCGAGACCCGGTTTAGCCCGTGAACGTGGTAATGGTCTGGCGTCTCTCCTCTGGGAGGATGAAGAGGGCGGCTCTTGAGTGGAAGATGAAGGATGTTTGTCGTCTGCCGGCTGCCGATCGGTCAAGGTGAGGCTTCCGTGAGGCGGTCTTGTGACCGTCGTCCGGGAGGTGAGGGAGCCGATAAAACAAGACGGACACAGGACTGGACGAGACCGAAGTAGCGGTCGCAGTGGCTGGAACGATGGCGTACGTCACGTGTGGCTCGGTTCGCCAAAGTGGCGGGCCATTGGGGTTGGTCTTGGTCTTGGAGGTGTTCTCGGCGAACTCCATAATCAGGGATCCTGTGTCTTTAGTCAACGTTGACAAGTCAGGTACAAATCCCGAGTGTTCTTTGGCGTTGGTCGCTCTAGTCTTTCTCCGAGGATTGAACAATGGAGAAAAGCGGTTAAAGACGCCTGAAAGAAAAAAGAGTACCTGGGCCGTTGCTGAAAAGAGAAGGAAAGACGGACGCTAAAAGAGACGACAACGGGGGCGCTGGTTTCGATGCAGGGGCCACCCCTAAATTTGGGTTCCACGACGCCACCGACGAATCATACGCGCGCGTTTCGGCTGCGCGGCTACATTCTGGCACTCAATGACTGTTTTTGGGCGCGATTCTCGGTGCTGCTGGTTTCTTCACTGCGACTTGTCGACCTCTCACGGCTCATTCCTCACCAACCAAAGGCGTCGGCCATTTGGCGACGAGAGGAACAGAATGATGGTTCCACAAGCGGAGGCACTTGTCCTTCGTCGACAGCCTCTCGTTGTCGCTGGCCCAGCGACTACCCATACCAGCACTGCCTCGCGACCAGACGTCGTGCCGCCCAACGTGAGGGTGGTCGACAGCAGACGGCAATCAGAAACCCCCCTTCCTGTCGCCGCTGCCCATTTTCTTTTCTCGTCATCGGCCAATGATTCCGGGGGTTGCAGATGGTCTAAGGTCAGAACATCGGCCCTTGACGCCCTATCGGTCCTCTCACGATGAAGGCTGGGGGTCGTCTGCTTCGACATGGTGACACTGGCGACGTACGGCCTGCGCAACACCACTGCTCCACCATTTCCCTGCCCATTGCCCGACCCCCGCGGGACGAACGAACGAGCGGCAGTGCCCTACGACTTGGACGCGCCTGCATAGGATTATTTGCAAGCAGGCCCCTCGCAAGTCGCCGCGATGCCGCCCAGGGGCCGCTTGGTTGGCCACCGCACAGCCGACTTCAGAGGCGAGGTTGATCGGGTGGCACCTTTCTTGGGCAGAGGTGAAGCTCGTTCGTTTTGAGCCGCGCAAGAGGACGAGTGTCGACTCTGAAGTGGTTCTTTTTTCGCTCTTCCGTGGGAGTCCTCTGGCGAGTGGCAGAGGTAGGGGTCGAAAATAACGGTCCTTGCCGCCTTACTGCGATGTCAATCAAGCCCAGACCAAAAAAGATTGGGTTTGGGTGAGTTTTGCCAGATGCCCGGTGGAAACAGAATCGTCATCTTTCGGGCCATCGTCTGACTCTTCTCTCCTTTTCGTTTCTCAATATTGTCTTTTGACGTCTTCTTTCTGAGGTCATCATTGCCTGTTCGTCTTGTCATCGATTCTTTTGTGCGGCCTCTCGCCCACCCGATGAGCTACTGAGTGGTCGTTCCTTGTCTCATAAACTTTTGTCTGCGAATAGTGACAAGTTCATTGTGTGTTCGTAACCATTCTCCCACGAAACATCTCCAAACCTCGACTTATTTCTACGTCTTTGTACCCCCTACCAGAGAAGCGTATCGGATCCTCGTTCCAGTCTTTTGTCATGCTCCCGTTGGCACAAATCGCTACCTGACTCCCCGACTTACACGCCTTTCGACGCACACGCGACTGACTCCGCCGCAAGAGCCGTGTCCAACACGAGCACTGCGACACCAGCAAGAAACACATAGCTGAAAGACAGCCATACCTATTTTACCTCATATTGAGCTCGGCCATGGCGAAATTACGGAAATGCACACGAGCCACGGTGCTCTCAATTCTTCTCGCCTCCGCCCACGCCGCTTCCATCCCCTCCGTCTTTGGGCGACAAGATTCATGCGCTGCCAACGGCTTCTCAGCCTGCGGCAACGGGCTCCCCAGCAACTTTTGCTGCGGGACGGGGACGAAGTGCATCACTCTAGCCGGAAACACCACCGTGCTCTGCTGTCCAGAAGGGAGCACTTGCGACAGGATCTCCCCCATTACCTGCAACGTTAACCTGCAGGACCCCACCACACATCCCGATGCGCAGATCAAGACAACAGCTCTTACCGGCAAGCTTGACACTTGCGGCATCGACAAATGCTGTCCCTTCGGATACACCTGCAATAGAAACCAACAGTGTGTGATGGATTCAGATCAGACCAAGGAGCCTGAAATTGTGTCCAGCTCCACCCCCCGCCCAACATCTACTGGCGTCGCTCCGACCGTCATCCCTACCACCATTGCCGCTAGCGCAACTCCCGACGACGACAACGACAAGAACGACAGTACTTTTCCCACCGCCATCGTAATCGGCGTCCTCTGCGGCGTGCTGGTGGGCGTCGGCCTCGGTGTTGCCCTCCTCCTCTTCCTCGCCCGCCGCCGGCGGCGCAACACCCCAACACCGAACGAGAAGAAGAAGCGCAGCGGCGCCCCGCGGCCCTCAACGTCAACCTCGTCCTTTGGCAACATCATCTCCGAGCCCATCCCCATGTCCGACTCCACCGTCCGGACCGACTTCATCCTCAAGACCCCGTCGACGGTCAACTCTCGCGGGTCCACCACATCCCCCACGCGCTATGGCCCCGGTGCTAACGGGCATCACACCCGTCTGTCGTCAACGGCGACGACGCTGGCCCATCACCCCATCGGCCTTGCTCGTAGCGACTCCGCCCCGCGGACGCCGCCAAACCACACGCCGGAGCGGGGTATCCCCGTTCCGCCTATCCGGGGCATGCGCCCCAACTCCGGATCCCGACGCTACCATCCTTCAAAGGTTCCGAGCCCGCTTTCTCCGCCGAAGCCGGGGTTCATCCAGCGCGAGCCGAGTAGCGAGAGCATCAACGTGTTTGCGGACCCGCGGACCGTCGGAGGCGAGAGACCTGGGGCGAAGAGGATGACGACGTTTACGGATATGATGGAGGAAGCGGAGCTCGGGGAGGTGAGGAGGGGGAAGCCCTACGTGCCGCAGACGCCGCAGATGCCTTCGCAGATGAACCGATGAGCCTGAAGGAAAGAAAACGGAGAGTTTGTCTTTGGGAAGATGGATAAGGGGAGGGTGTGTGAGTGTGTGCTTCCACTATACTGTGTTTTGTAATGTTAGGATATTGTTCTTCCATTTTTTGCTAAGGGAGAGACATGCTGGTCCATGGATTTGCGGGGGGGGGGGGGGGGTCATTAGACATTCGCTTTGTTCCGTTTCGTAGATATTTTGGGGACGATTGTACCTAACCGGGCAACGCGGCGTTTTTTCCGTTGGATTGGGCGTTTTGTCTTCTTTTGGATAGAATTATACCCACGGTCACTTTCTTCTTTTGTAGTCAGCAGTCACAACGTTCTGTCACTTGAAACTCGAGACTGAAAACAACAATAGAATACATTTACGTAACATTTCTTGTGTGTTTTCTTCCTGTTGGTTGTGTGACATATGAACGACCGGCTGTAGGGAACATGAGTCCTTCCCTTCCCTGTGCTAGAAAAATATGTGTGAAGGGGGAATTTGCGATGCACTAAAGACTTTTTAAAGCTACGCTGACTCTCGTATACTTTTTAAACTCTATGTCACCGAGAGATTAATCAATGTTTTCTATTGATGAGTGGGGATGGAAATCAGGGGCTCCTTGTTGTGTGATGAGCAAGACATCGTTGGGGGCGCTTTAGGAGTTTTGAAAAGTTCGATATTCTTGCAACGACAACAAGGGGGGGTCTATCAGTCAGATGGTACCGCTTTATCTTTGTGCAATAAAAAAGAGAGAAAACGTCCCACCACTGAAAAGGCGAACCTTCCTCACCTCTCTCTTAATCAAGCACATTGTATATCTCACTCACCCATGCGCAGTAACACAACTGCATGCTAAATCGATTAAGATACAGCAACGTCTTATCATCAAGTGAGATGCAGTATAAATAAGACAATAGAGGTTAGAAAAATACAAAATACAAAACCAAGTCAGCAGGAAAAAACGCCTAAAAGTTCGGTCAGTCGATCCGACCCCAGCGGGCATCGAACCGAGACCTATGAAAACCCACCCCCCAAGGGAAATTATTCTACCAGTGTTTATCCGCTCGGCTACTGCGTCCCGGGGCGTCTCCCGGATTTGCTTATTCTAGGAGGGAAGTTGGTGATAATGTTAGAGAGAGGATGGTTGAGGTCTGCTGCTGCCTGGCGCGAGGCTGGGTGCGGATGTTGGGATGAAAGGGTGCGCGGGTGGGGTGGAAGGCTCGATTGTTACCGTGGAAAGACTGAAGTTTAGGGAGGAATGGGGAGAGAGGCCGGGATCGTAACAAGGGAACCAAGTTAAGAACAGGCAGCCTTTCTGTAAAGGTACATATCATGCATATGGGCTGAGGCTATTGCATTACAAGATGAGCCATCATTGCAGAGGGGGACCAAGTTATGAATGTCGGAGTCAACCTTTACCCGAAAATGTTGCCCGGATAATTTGCGTACCTTCTTCTCCGATATCTCCCTGGGTCCGTGGAATTCGTTCCAAGATTTCCTAGCGACTCGGATTTGGGGCATTATGGGTCATGATATTGTGATACTTCAGGCCCTGAATAGAAGTCTACCGGCTCTGACTGCCTGGCCTCCTATCCCGTCAAGTATTCCACTTCTGCTGTCTTTGGTTTACAGTACTCTCACATTTGCTAGGAGATAACAAGCTGGAGGATATTAAGACTAAAGTGTCCGCACCATCCTGGAGGTTGCTTGTACTATCCTCTCTCTACCTCAATATGTAAGGCCATAGGTGTCAAAGATTCGAGCCTCCTCGGCCAGTGTAAAGTTCAGCTACTTATTGATGGCTAGAGAAGCCGGGGTTCTATCAGTGAAGGGTTAGCTCACTTTCTACATTGTTCTTAACCTGGTTAGTAGGATGAGCACCAACAGTAGAAATACAGACCAATATGGGTCATTTCCCTCCGGGTGTAGCTTATTAGCCAAGTGACATATCCAGTATTGGTCAGGGAACGGGAAAGCGCCTCGATCAATGAGACCGCGTTGAGTCTGGCGAGATGATGCTTTGAGAACCACCAATTGACAGCACCACACCTCCTTCATAGGCCAAGCCTAAAGGAATCATCTTATACATGTTCTATCTTTCTATAGTTTCAGTCGCATGACGATGCGAGGATTGCGTTACATATAATACACACTGACGTATCTACGTCAATCAAGCATGGTCATCCTTGATGCCCCAGCTGCCGACCAACGCCATCGCCTTGTCGTCGCCCTTGGCAAGACGGTCGTCCTGCAGGGTGTCCGCCAGACACTGCCACGGGTCGCGGCTGCCTCCCCACTTCAGGAGGTTCTCCTTGAGCCGCTCGCCGTTGGCGCGGTCGAGCGCCTTGCCATCCGCACCGGCGCGGAACACCACGCGCCAGACCCGCTCGGCCAGAACGCGATCGAAGACGTAACTGTAATAGGTGCTGCCGTATCCGTGCAAGTGACCGAAAAATCCCTGCCAGCATGTGCCGGGAGGGTCGGGTCCGCCCTGGGAGTATTGTCTTTGCAGCTTGTGGTAGACCTGAGTAGAGTCGAACGACGAGTCGGCGACCTCAGGGGCGTGGTAAGACTGGTCTAGGAGAGAGAGGAGGATCTGGTTCTCGGTATCGATGCCCTCAAAACGCTTCGCCAGACGGATTCTCTCGGCGACCATCTGGTATGGCAAAGGCTCGTCCGTCTTCCAGTGTCTTGCGAAGAGTCCCAACACGGATGGGTCGGCTGCAAAGTGCTCCATCAGCGTAGACGGGAGCTCGGCGAAGTCGGTCGCGCATCTCGTGCCCGACACGTTCTGAAGCTTGGTGCGAGCCAAGATAGAGTGAATGGCATGTCCCATCTCGTGGAAGAGGGTCTCAACCTGGTAGTATGAGAGAAGCGCTGGCGCGGAGCTTCCAGCGTCATGCTTGGGGAAGTCACAAACAAGTGCGATGGTGGGCAGCTGCATCAGGACACCATCCTGCTGCAAGCTCTCCATACCGTCGTTGGCAGCCTGCTCAGGTCTCTCGAACTTGGGCATGTCGGAAGTGGCATTGTGCAAGTCTTCCGCAGCCTCTTGGACTTCGTACGGAGCGATAGCTCGGGAGCAGCGCACTGTGAAGTGAGCAGGGTTTGGCGACTTGTCCTCCCTGAAAAACAGGTCACAGTACAGGACGGCAATCAGCTCGCCAGTATCCGTGACGACATCAAGTCGTCGCACATCCTCATGCCAAGTCTCGCCTGGTTGGGACTCTCTCGGCTTGAACTGGATGCCGTAGAGACGGGTAAACAACCTCGACATGCCCTGCATGACAGTTCCGATTGAGAAGAAAGAAGGGAGATGATCGGGATGACGGACTGGAAGTCTCATTTCGGACCGCACGCCATCCATCAGGAAATCCTTGTCCCACGGGTGAACTTGAGTAGCAGTGGCGTCTAGTCGAGTCTGCTTAAGCTTCAGGAGATCCGCCATTTCCTCCTGGACGATAGGGCTGTTGTACTTTTGCAACGCCTGAAGAAACTGCATCACAGCACCAGGGGACTTTGCCATCATCCTGTCTTTCAAAGAAAGGTGAGCATAACTCGAGAAGCCCGCGAGGTTCGCCAGCTCGGATCGAAGCTTGAGCATCGTCTCGAGCAGACGAACTGTCTGCTTCGAGGCGGTGCGCATCGCAGTGTACACCTCTTTCCGCGTTCCCTCGTCCTTGACGCTCCGGAGCGCGGCCTGAGCTTCAGGTCCGGTGGTGGGGAGGCGCAACTTGCCCCTCATCGTAAGCGCACGAGCAATTCCGGGATACAACCCGTAGAAGCTCGACGAAGGGAGGATAATTTCCCTCTTTGCAGGTGACATGTCCGAGACAAACATGGAACCGACCTCGCTGATCTGCTGCGAAAGGTCGACGAAACGGTCTCGCTCCTGTTGCGGTAGGTCAACAGCCGACTTGGTGAAGTCCAGCTTAAGGATCTCCGCAACAGTCCTCTCCTCTTCCGACCATGCCGCGACGACATCGGGCTGTCCCATAGCCTTCACCAACTGGTCGCTCAGTCCGGTCATCGTATTCAGCTGGTTCATGTACTGGTAAACCATGGACCAAGCCCCGGCAGCTGCTTGTTGAAATCGAGGGTCTGGATGCGTCATTCTGACAAAGTCGGAGAGGTCGAGGACTCGGCAGAGAAGGTCGCTGAGGCGGTCAAGGTCCTTGACAACGGCCTGGTATTCGGATACACTCGAGGCATGAAGGACACGATGGACGATCTTCTGCGCTTTCTCCAAGCTCCTACGGGCGAAGACGTAAAAGCCATTCGGACTAGTGAGGTATCGGTTTTTGAACAGCCCGACGCTGGGCCCCGCCGCCTTGAATGCCTTAGCGACCCGATCGGGCGAGTCGAATAGTTCGCGCAAGATTGCGTCGTCGGTGTTCCTACCCGGAGGTGAGTGATCGGCGGTGATACTCGACGGTGCGGCGCCGGAGACGGCGGCCATCCATCGGCGCTGCTGGCCTCGGGAAGCTTGCCGAACACATTGGGTGCAGACCCAGAGGCCGCGGCTTGGAGATTTGAACATTATGAGCAGTCCGTCGACGTGGCGATCATCACTGCAGGTCCGGGCGAGGATCTAGTAGAAACAAGTAGCAAGAAAAAGTAAGGGCGTTGGTAAAAATGACCAAGGACCCGTAGCTGGAGAAATACGTAGGGAGAAATATTGGGAATAAGATAACCAATGCATAGCCGGGATGTCATCCGGACTGGAGGATGGGACTTTTTTGTGCAAGGGTGCGCAGTGCATAATCGAATTCCCGAGCTCCGGAAATAGCCGCAGCGTGGGCCTGGTATTGGCTACTTGCAAGTCGCTTGTGCATCATTACATGACATTCAAATAATTCTCGCGAGACCAAGACCCAATTCCCTCAATCGACCAATTGAGTGGACCATGGCTGCTAGAGTGTTGCTACGACGGGTAAATAACTCCTGCTATTTCTCTTCCGTTTGATTCAATTGCTGACAAGGAACGGATAGCGCGCCGCGCCGTTGGCAGCGACGGTGATGCTGGGAGGATTCGCCCTGGCCCCCCGAACTGCCTACGCTGAAGCTTCCGAGAGCAGCCAAGTACGTCCAGAATCGACATATATTCTTGAAAGATACATGATGCTAACCTTCGCGTAGTCCAAGAAGCCCATCTACGACGACTTGGAGCTCCCCGCGACAAGCGGAACTCTCCCTCCTCCGATCCCCCGGGCCGAGCAGCCTCCTCCGGCCGAAGAACCCAAGACCCGAGGACCTACTCCCACCGACCGTCTCGCCGTCCAGATCGGCAAGGCGCGCCTGGCCCTCTACCAGTACGCCGTCGGTGCCGAGGATGCCGTCAACCGGACGATGGACAAGGCCTTCAACCTCGAGCAGTCCTTCACCAGCACGATCGCATCCCTCGCTCCTCCCCGTGAGAGCGGCGAGAAACTGATGCCCGGCGCCATCTACGTCCTCGTTGCCGCCATGGCCGGCAGCATCGTCACGCGCAACCGCAGCATCGTCCTGCGCGCCACTGCTCCTCTGGCCCTCGGCATAACCGCCGGCTGGACCGTCCTGCCCATCACCATGGGCAACGTCTCCAACCTTGCGTGGAAGTACGAGCAGCGCTTCCCCGTCGTCGCCCAGGGCCACCTCAAGCTCCGCGAGAGCATCGAGAACAGCTGGCGGATGGCGAGACTCCACAGCGAGATTGGTGTACGATATGTCGATGAGAAGGTCACGGATGCCCGGGAAACCGTTGAGGACTGGGTGAAGAAGGGCAAATAAAAGAAGGGCGGGACTGTATCATAGAAGCGAACAGAGTCGCTACACACGGTTCCTTTGTAATTCACACATTTCATCAACTTGAGGCCGGTGTATTTCGAGTCAGGTTGCTCAGTCTTGATGATGTGTACTATTTGTGTGGAAGCTATGTGAAAAGTTCTATTATCCCTCGTTCCTATATTTTTGTGTTGCCCGCCAAAACGGGCCTATGTGTCGCTATGCTTTGTTCCAATCAACCCGAACGCCTGTGTATGCAAACCACCCTCATTATGAGGTATCATGTCCCGTAGCTTATATCTGGAGGGCGGCAGCAGTAGATTGAACTGGCTGGGCTGGCAGGGCTTCCGAAGGAGCGTTGACGCCCCTTTGTGACTTGTTGCGAGGGGCCTGGTTGGCACGGCTCTCGGCCATCTTGCCGCCAGCTGCCATGGCGCTCGGGTTGCTCTTCTTGCCGCCCTTGTTTGGCCCCTTTTCCGGGTCAACGCCCTTGTTCAGGTCTGTCTGTTGAGCGAGCTCCACGAGATCCTCGAGCCCAAGAGCGCGGCACATCTGCGTATAGCTCTTGCACTGGTTCATCTTTTGATACATCGCACTCTTGCCCGGCACAATCTGACACAGCAGATACTTGGTGTTGCCGTATTTGTTGTCGACTTCCAGGGCGTATTTGACATAAGTCGCTGCGATTTCCTCCCAAGCTGCAAGGCCTCCATCAACTTTTGACCTGAAGCAACTTGAGTTCGACTCCGCGGCGGTCGCAATCATGGCGCCATCGACTCCGTATTCCTTGATCAGGTCCACTGCGTGATCTCGGCTCTCGACGTCGCCGTTCATGATGCAAGCAACGCCTGCTTCATGGCAGACTTCAGCGACCATGCGAAGTTGGTCACGTATCGCTCGCTCTCTGGGCCTCATAGGAGTCGTTCGACAGTGAATTGTGAGGCCAGTAATACCGGTGGCGCAAAGCTTCCGCACAAGAGCCTCTGTCTGTTCCGGGGTATCAAGGAGGCGAATCTTGACGCTGATGCCAATCTCGAACTCTGGCATGATATTTGCCACTAAAGCCTCCAAGATCGCGCAAAGCTTGTCGGGTGTCTTCAAAAGAGCCGCGCCCATTCCGCCGCTAATGCTGAAGGGCTTGGGACAGCCAGCATTGACGTCGATACCGGCCACATCCGCTGCGACAAGTCTGGCCGCCTGCACTGCCAAGTCTGGATCGGCCGTTCCAATCTGGAAGATCAGCTTTCCCGCCTCCTTCTCCGGGTGTGTACTAAAGACCATAGCCTCGGGTGTGGTCTTTGGGGGGTTCTTCTGCCCGAAGGACGGGATCTTGGTCCAGTCGATCGTCTTCGTAACGGGGTTCACTTTGCGAGTGGTGCCGATCATGGCTTTATCAACGGTTTCGGGGCCTAAGAGACTCGTCAATGGAAAGTTCGATACCGCGAGGAGTCTTGCAACGTACCCCATACCAAGTCTGCGCCATAGTGCAGGGCCAGGAGGCGAGAAGGAAGTTCTCCGGAGCGGACCATCGGCGCAAGAACGATCTTGCCCCTATAGTCCACCCCTCGGCGGGGGATGGGCACTTTCTTGATTTCTGAACCCATGGTCTTGAGCAGCGTGCGAAGGGACATGACATGGAAGGAAAGTTAAGCTACATAGCTTTCGACAAAAGAAATGGAAGTGTTCGGCGCAATCCGATGGTTGACTCTTCGGCGATGCCCTGACGGGGTTAGAGCATGGAGAAAAGTACGGCATCTTATCGATAAGCATTTATTGGAGATGTGCCCCCTAATCTCGATCTATGCATCTAACGTATTATTACTACTATCTTACACTTTCATGCCCTCGTTCAATATGTCTTGGGAAGCTCAATATCAATCATCCACGGGTAGTGAAGCGCAGCCTCACCTGGCGCGCCCTGTATTGCGGCATTGACAAAGAGCGTTTGACTCCCGAGTTCGAGCGCGTTCCGATCGCTCTGGCAGTGACTGACTATGCAGCATCTGGCAACAGAACTCTGCTTCACTAATTGTCTTTTGTGTGCTGCTTCCTCATTCGAATCCGTCGGCAATGATTCAAAGTCACGCAAGGTTGCTATGACTGAGGATTCATTGGAGCCACCCTCGCCTGCGCCCGTTGAGTCCCATGTCACTAGTTTGGCACCCCAGCCTTCATGGATATGACCACAGCAATGCAATTGAGGCCGAACACGGGCAATAGCCTCGAGTAGGTCTGGACAGCCTGCCCTGGGATTAGCCTTTGAGTGATCCAGCGTGCCCAACGCCGGCCCATGCGTAATAACAATATCGGTCTGCTTCTCGATGGCAAAGTCGTGGCCGTCTTCAAACTGATATTGGAAACCCCAGAAACCTCCAGCAGCTGGTGTGCGAGGGCTTGCGTACACCTTCAGGCGAGTGCCGTTGGCTAAATCGAAAATATGCGTTCCTTCTTCGAGCAAAACTATGCCCGCGTCTGCGGCCTCCTCAAATAGGCGGCGAGCATCGCCAGGGTTTCCATACTTTGCCGTGTAGTCTTTCTCCAGATCTGGGTTGACATGCCGTGCCTCATCCATCATCCTCTGAAACTGGGGTATGTCTAAAGTAAAGTCATGATTGCCGGGAATGACGAACTTGAGGGGTGCTTTAATGCAACTCAAGTCATTGATTAGACTTCGGTATTCCTCGAATTTGGATTCATTTGTAAGGTCTCCGCAATGGATGGCCACGTCCGCCTCGTGCTTATAACGAAGCCGAAGGCCGTGCGTATCTGAAATGACGAAGACTCGAGTTTTGATCAGGTCCGCTCGAGTGGCCATTGCGCCGCTGGAGGTCTCCGAAACAGATGTAGTGCTTGAGCCGAACTACGATGATTCTTGTGATCACGAATGCTTCTCGGAAAATTCTCAAGGGATGGAGTAGTGACAGGTTTGGACGTAACTGAGAGAGACGGATTCAAGACGAGTATGATGGTAGCAGAGCTAGGACACACAGCACGCTTGAGAGATGCAATCGACGAAGTGTAACGTGACAGACAACTTCTCATCTCTTTGAACTACCTGCCCTAGCTACTGACTAGGACTTAGCATTATGCATTGACATCATGATAACCTCACACTCTGAGGCAATTGGAACCTTGGTTAACTGTTAGGACCACGCAATGGATCCCCCAACTTTTTTGAAGACGATGAAAGCTGACCGATCTAGCCTTTGGAGGGGTAAAGGAGGGGCAAAAAAGCAGGGGTGCTTCCAGCGAGCTCCAGCCACGGTGAGGCTAGTGAAGAATTTTTCCAAGTCATTGCGCTGTCGGAAGGTTGCCAGGTTGCTGTCGCGACAAGACAGATAGACTAAGAGCTTCTCCCGGTTTCTCCCTGGCCCCGTACCAACCCAGCAGAAACCACTTGTTGTCATTTGCAGCCCCGATAGCCGCGAGTACCTCGTCAACCTCGAGCTCGAGAGATCCGTACTGTCAACAGCTGAAGACCGGCTACGGCTAACTCACTGTTAGCGTCTTGCGCAACTCTCACACTCTCTTTGCCATTCAACCTCGGGTGAAGGACTGGTTGACATAGTAGTCTATTTGCCGCAACTCGTCCTGCTAAAGACTTCCCCAATTGTGTGCTAACCTTAAACACCACACCCATCCTTATTAATCCCCCTTCTTCTTTCTCTCTTCTCTGTCTAGCCCGATTCTCCTCCGGCCCAGCGCAGGTCACTTAGTACACACACATGCCGCTCCTACGAGGGATTAAGCTGCAGCTCCTCCCCAAGACAACTGTCAGCCCATTCGCTGCCCCCGTATCCGTACTGCAACTGCCTTCCACCGCCCGCCGCGCACTCAGTTTTCGCGTGCCTTCCGCCCGACCCAGTACCGTTTCCACCCTCACTCGTCGACCCCCGATTCAGGCCCCGTCCCGGGCCAATCACTCAGCAACCCTGGCGGCACACACCAAGCTAACGCCCGGGTCTCCTACCCCTCCCCCTCCATCCCTCCTTGCATCATCCGCCAACGGCACCCCTCCTCGCCCATCACAAACTGCTACCGCCCCCGGTATTAAATCCAAAATTCCCTCCCAACGCACCGCGCTGATTGCCCGTCACTTCTCTACCATCTCCAAGGACTCTGACCCAAGTTTCCATCACGCACCGCCCGCAATGGCTTCCCCTTACTCCCTCCGCAAGGTTGGTGCTCCCAACACCTTGGAGCACCGTGTCTACATCGAGAAGGATGGCGTCCCCGTCTCCCCTTTCCACGACATCCCCCTCTACGCCAACCAGGAGCAGACCATCCTGAACATGGTCGTTGAGATCCCCCGCTGGACCAACGCCAAGCTCGAGGTAAATATCATCCTTCCCCTCTCTAATGCCTCGTCTCGGTGCAGTGTTCTGCTGGCACCGGCGGACGCGAAATGGACAAGTGGCGCTGACCGACACTTCAACGACAGATCTCCAAGGAGGAGCTCCTCAACCCCATCAAGCAGGACATCAAGAAGGGCAAGCTTCGCTACGTCCGCAACTGCTTCCCCCACAAGGGCTACCTCTGGAACTACGGTGCCTTCCCCCAGGTACGATTGGCCCCTGAATGACACACTCGTGTTTGGAAACAACACAGCTGACCTCTCGCTCCAGACCTGGGAGGACCCCAACGCCATCCACCCCGAGACCAAGGCCAAGGGGGACAACGACCCTCTCGATGTCTGCGAGATCGGTGAGCTTGTCGGCTACACCGGCCAGGTCAAGCAGGTCAAGGTTCTTGGTGTCATGGCCCTGCTCGATGAGGAGGAGACCGACTGGAAGGTCATCGTTATCGACGTGAACGACCCTCTGGCTCCCAAGCTTAACGACGTCGAAGACGTCGAGCGCCACCTGCCCGGTCTCCTGCGTGCCACCAACGAGTGGTTCCGCATCTACAAGATTCCCGACGGAAAGCCCGAGAACCAGTTCGCCTTCACCGGCGAGTGCAAGAACAAGAGGTTGGTCTTCAGCCGCACAAAACTAGCTCAGACCAGATAGCTAACAAATGCCGCAGCTATGCTATGGACGTCGTCCGCGAGTGCGCCGAGGCTTGGGAGAGACTCATCACCGGCAAGACCCAGGCCGGCAGCGTCTCCACGTAAGTTATCACGCCATTCCTTGGCAAGCCATCCGAGCTGTTTGCTAACCAACCTCACCACAGCGCCAACACCACTGTCAGCCAGTCCCCCGCCCGCATCGGCTCTGACCAGCTCCCTCCTCTGCCTCCTCACCAGGACCTCCCCGCTGAGAAGATTGACGCTTCCATTGACAAGTGGTTCTTCATCAGCGGTGCCTCCGCATAAGGGAGTTTCTCTCTTGTGTTGACAGAAATGGTAGTGACGGCGGATACCTTAGTCAGAGAGGGCTCAGACGTTTTTGATGTCGCTTTGTTAGTAGATGCTGTTGAACACAAAGTCGAAGCTCGATGGCCAACAGGCATCAACTAGAAATACCAAAATGTTTTAAAGTACCGTAAAACACTGTTGCAGCATTATGGTGATGATTATACGTGAGTCGTGATTTGCTTGAGATTTCCACGTGCGCGACTTCATGCGTACTCATTGCCATGTATTTCAATCACACAGCATCAGCATCGCTCTTCTATCTTTCTCCCGCATATACAACGTCTTGGAGCCGCCAATGATAGTCAATCGAGATTCCCTGGGGATATCGTTCCCATCCCATATAAACGCCGGTACCGGTACATGCAATGCCATAATAATACAAGGACATCTCTCTTCCCTTTGCTCTCGTTCTTCTCTAGTCGGTCAAGTCGGCCTGTTTCTGCAGACCACGGGAATGTCTGTCAACCTCCTCGATGATGTTCTTGATGCCCATCTTCTCGCAGTCAATGCTCATTTCCTTGCCGTCCTCTGCGCGAAAAGGTTAGCCGAGATTCCGCCTTCTCCTCTTTCCAGTCGTGAAAGGCAAGGCCACAAAAGGGCCTAAACAGTTGTGACGTACTGAACTTGACAAACAGCGACGATGGCTCCGTCGACGTCCGCGGCAGCAGGACCGTCTTGATCGACATGCCGGACGAGCGCGCCGTGGGCGGGATGAAGGACAGGAACAGGCGCGCCGACTTGGCCTTGGGCGAGAAGGGGTTGAATTTGGTGGTGACCTCGGTCATGAACTTTGTAATCATCTTGGCGGTTTGTGGCTGCGAAAGCTCGCGGCCTTCCTGGTCAATCGGGTTTGCGATAGGTGCTAGGCGTTTCTTGTCGGAGAATTCGATCGCCGGCGAGCTTGGGTGACGGGGTTGAACGGGGGTTCTGTGATTGATGTACGGCCTTCAGAGAGTGGTCCAAACGAAGCTGTCGCCAAAAATTTGGGTCGCGTGGCTCGTGTTCCGTGGCTCGGGAGAACGGGAGCTTGGACGCCGTGCGTGTGTGTGTGTGTGTGTGTGTGTGTGTGTGTGTGTGTGTGTGTGTGTGTGTGTGGCTGCGCAACCCCGGAAGGCAGTGTGGCGTCTTCTTGCATATCGACTAAACGGGGTTCGATACTTGATCCCGCATCATTTCGTCACCGCGAAAGGCCAGCTTTACGGATACCTCACTCCCTGCCGTACACCTCGAAGTGCACCACTTTCTACACAGCCGGTGCAGCGTCTTTCTGCCGCAGAAGCCACGCTTGGCGCCTATCATCGACAGACCCTTTTTCTAAGCCAATCTACGGAACGGCCTCGCGGAACATGTCCTTCGAAGGTCTGCAGGAGCGCCTGACGGCCCTGCAAGAGACTACGGCCCAGCTCAAGGAGCTCATCGACCGGCTCCACAACCTCAAGTTCCAACCGGGCTCGGTGCCCCTCGGCACCGACGAAGAAAACAGCGTCAGCGCGGAGCTGAGCTCAGAGATCAGCCAGATCCTCAGAGAAGAGGAGGATGAGCTGGAGCTTCTTGGGGAGGAGGTCGAGGACCTCAGGGACGGGAGGCCGGGGAGCGAGACGGAGCATACCAAGACCCGTCTCAAGGATGGCGTGGAGAGGCTGAGGCAGGAACTCAAGAGGTAAGGGAATTTCGACTTTCACGGCGTAGTTCAGGGATCGGTGGGAAGCAAATGGTCACTAACATGCACGTGTAGTTCACGGGTCACATTTCGCAAGGCGCAACTCACGGCGAAGCGCAACCTGTCACAGGCGCAGCGCCTCGAGCGCGAGCTCCTCCTCCAGTCCTACTCACAGCCCGTCTCCGAGGCTTCTTCCCCGTCCCTCGGTGCGCAAAAGCCAGACGTAATCCGCCACCGCCAGGTGCACCAGACCAACCAGAACACAAGTTCTCTGACCGAGGACGACAAGCAAACGGTCGGCGCAAGCAGCAACGTCACAAGTGCGCTACGGCGCACGCACGACCTCATCGCGGCAGAACTGGCTCGCAGCGAGTTCGCGCACCAGACCCTGACGGAATCGTCAGCGGCGCTGGCGCAGCTCAACGACTCGTACGGTTCGCTTGACACGATGCTCGCAAGCTCGAAGGACTTGTTGGGCACGCTTCTCCGCTCTCAAAAGAGCGATACTTGGTACCTGCAGACGGCTCTTTACATGCTCATGGTCACGGGCGCATGGCTGCTGTTCCGGAGGTTGTTGTACGGACCATTGTGGTGGCTAGTATGGCTGCCGTTGCGACTGATCTACAACATCACGGTCGGCGGCGGTGGAACAGTTGTCAAGTATGCCGGGTCTGGGACACCGTCGGAGGCGGTGGTTGTGAACGAGGGGAGGATTGATGTCGAGGGCTTGCCGGATGACTCGCTGCCTACCGTGGAGGTCGGGCGGGAGCCACAACGATCGGCGGCCGGTGGAGATCCCGAGTCGCTGGTTGAGAAGGTGGGTAGAATTGTGGAGGGGATGCCGGCAGAGATCGGCGAAGAGACAACGACAGACGATGGAGAGCTGATGGAGGGTGAAGCTCTTGTTGACCAGGTGCCCGGCGACGCGCTGAAGCAAGGGACGCAAGAGGGAGTCAGGCAGCGAGATGAGCTGTAGGCTAGCGACCGAGCTTCATGGGGCTGTTCAGGCGAAACACCCGGACGGTCTCGGTGAAAGAAGAAATATCATCACATGGACAACCATTCGATCTCCGCGTTGGTGTTTTCAGCTGGGTGATTGTAGTTGCATGACCCAGAAGCCAAACCACATCGGTCACTGACCGTTGCAAGCCCTCAGAACGTCGAGACGAACGTTTTCTTTGTTCTTCGGGCGTGTAGCATTCCAACAAAGAGGCCAGGCCGTGATGAGGAATTTAGTGTTTGTCGACGGCGCATCTGGAAGTTTTACCTCAGCTCTCTCTCACTGTCTGCCCCCATCGACCACCTAGAGGAGTCTTGCAACAAGCGTCGGCTCGTTGGAAGGGGGGAAGATTCCAAAGTCCTGGCGGGGCGACTAGCCAATGAAATGCTGCGGCGGTGAGTACTGGGGGTGCGGTTTTCTCGCCTAGCTCCCCAGGTCCGCATGAAATCTGACAACAAGGGAGAAGTCAAGGCGAGGGCCTCACGGGCTTAGCGTGGACAGTGGAGGGCGGCATGACGTGGTGAAATTTCCGGGCCTTGGGTTTGCGCGACAGGGAGCAATGGGTAGCTATGGAATTTCGTTCTGGTCGTTGTTGTTCAGAAAATTATTGCCTCGACGGTAGCCAAAGGCCCGGATGAGACAACGGTCAGAAACGGTGCACACAACCCAGGACGATCAAAGGGCACAGAGGTTTCTTATTCGCTCGAATTTTCTCCGACTGCCCGCTGCCAACGTGAGTGGGAAACGTCGAAGTGGTGCATCGCCACGAGCAGAGGCCTGGCGGCGCTTCCTTCTGGGCGGGTCGTGGCTCGTACAGTACGATGCAGATCGCAGATGGGGAAGTGGTGTGGTTGATTATCTCTCTCGTATTCATGCACAAATGCACCTCGTGTAAGAGTCCATGAGGCAAATGTATTCTTGGATGTGTTGGTCTCATTCTCACCGCGACTGGCAGCGGCAGTTGAGGAGGCATTGCACGTCTGTCCGTACGAGCCGTGTAAGCGGTTCATCGACGGGTAACAGTATGACGATGATCGGCTGTCGGTCGGGTATAGAGTAGTTCCACATCAAAGTTGGGCGAATATTAGCTTGTTTGAAAGGACTTTCATCCTGTCCTGTGAGGAGCCGTCACTAGATGTAGTTCGAAACGAGTCTAGGTCACAGGGGGAGTATTCCCGGTGGACCTATGTCCTTGAAAGATCGTTCACCGGTGTCGCTTCCAAGTCAAACAAGACAGAGACTGACCGTGGTCGTCCCACCGTGGAAGCTGGTGGAAAAAAGAGGTTGGCGGCGGACGAGCTTCGTGACCGTTCCGTTTCATTCAGTGCTCATCTTGGAGCGTTGGACTCGCCGTCCAGGCGTTCAGGTGCTAGCTCAAGTTGGCGCATCTCAAGTACCTAACGGAACAACAACACCGGTGGCATAGAGTGTGGCGCCCCAGCGCTTTGTCTGGTCGACAGGTCGACGGCGTTGGCCGTTTGGCCCCTGAGACAAGGGCATGTGCCCTCGGCCAATGATACGGTGCCATTTGCCAGGAAACCCTGCATTGCTTGAGAAGACGCGTTTTTTCTTTCTTTCTTCGTGTCACGGTGGTTGTCGTCTGTTGTCTTTCTGCTGTTGTTCTTAGCTGCTTGGCTGTCAACCCAACATCATCCGAAGTCTCCTCTTCCCATCCCGCGGCAAGATTATACATTGCAAACCTCGTCGAGCTGAGGCAGCGGGATCGCCGCCGTATTGTATAGATATTGGGCAGAAGCGAAATGGGGCTTCAATGCTGCGAGCAACAAGCACAAATGTGCCAATGCGCTGTTAGATGGAGCCCGTGGCAACTCTGACGAGGTTCGATTGAGGCCTCGACAAAATGCAGAGTGGAATACGAACAGACCACCCCAGAAACGGTCCTCCACACTGATGTAATTATGGGGGGCCCGGCATGGCCTCCCAATAGGGACGAATCAAGGGACGGGACAGATGACCATTGGCTGCCGCTGCAAACGACAAGACGTGAAGGGAAGGGGAAAAAAGTCGAAGTGCAATTTTAAATTTGGATTAAACACTCGGTCCAGGCCCACTTTGGCAGGCAACCTACCTCGTTCGCACGAGTCGCAGGGAACTGGGCCCGGGAGGCACGAGTCTTCTCGCTCTTGCTCTCGCTCTCCCTCCCCTTCCTTCCACCCTGGACAGTGGTGGAGGATGGGCCCCAGGGAATGAGAAAGCGAAGCAGAGAGAACCTGCAGTGCAGGGTCTGTCTCTCCTCCTGCCTTACCATAGCAGTCCAAGGCGCAGGTCCCAATCTTTCCCCAGACACGGCGCGATCCAATTCGATCGTCACATCCCTCTGACCCTGGATTGGACTCCTCTTTTTCTCGCTTGTGTTTGGCTTTGGTCCTTTCGCCCACATCAACACAACCTGGGACGGGGCAACCGGCTGGCTATTAGTCGAGTCACAAGTCAGAGGTTAGCACTTGCTCTCGCCCGAGTTGGATCGAGCAGAATGGGCAACTATCAGAAGAGGGCGTTATGTTCGCCTCGACCGGCCTGGCTTCTGCCATTTTCCTGCGCGAAGAGAACTTTCCAGGTCTCCACTGAGCCCACACCCTGTCTACCCACCCCAGGAAAGCCGCCCTTGCGTGCAGACACAAGTGTGTCTCCCGGCCCGCGGGCACGAAGAAGGACGTCGATGGGACGCACATTTTGCAGCTGAAGGGGGGGTGGGCGGGAAGCGAAGGGAAAGGGGCCACTCCCAAGGCTAATCATAGCATGGCACCTGGGGGTTCGCGCGCCTTGGCTTGTCACCCCCCGAGCAGGAAAAGGTTGACTTTGGATCCGGAGATGGGCTTTCGCTCGGGGTCACCACACACTATTAAACCCACCTCCAGTCCATCCACACTACACCTGGTCTCCCTCCTCTTCTCTCTCCCTCTTTAGCCTCTGCTGTCCATTCGTTGCTCAACGCCTGTTTCAAAACGCCTACTTTCGCTGTGTGTGCTCGACTATCAACAACTTACACTATTAATACACCCGTGTAATACCCACAACCAACACTCAAGATGCGTTTTACCTCCATCATCGTCGCCGGCGCTCTCGCCATCCTGGCCTCCGCCCAGTCCAGCACTCTTGCTACCTCGACCAGCACCGCCGTCTCCGCTGCCTCTTCTGAGCAGGCTGCCATCGCCGAGTGCCTCAAGGCCTGCCCTGCCACCGACGTCGGCTGCCAGTCCAAGTGCATTTCCGTACGATAGCCCCTCCTACCCTTTCCACATGGTTTTTGAATATGGAGTTGGATGTGTCTCCCCCGCAACCCTCGCGGGCCAAGAGGCGCAATGACTCCACAAACAGAACCAAACGAGGAAGAAAAAAGCAAACAAGGACTAACACGTGCATCTCCAGGTCCCCAACCCCAACGAGAGCCAGGTCAACCAGACCACTGCTTGTGTTGCTGCGTGCCCCCAGGGTGACGGTTCCCCCGCGGACACCCAGAAGTACGCCGACTGCTCCCAGAAGTGCATCAGCCAGTATTACTTCAGCAGCGGCGGCACCCCTGCTGCCACTGCCGGCTCTGGTTCCGGCTCCGGCTCCGGCGGTAGCGCCACTGCTGCCACTGCCACCGGCTCTGGTGCCGCCGCCACTGGCTCTGCTACCCGCGCGTCCGGCTCTGGCGCCGCCGCCTCTGGTACCGATGCCGCCGCCACTGGATCGTCCACTCCTAACGCTGCCCCCGCCCTCATCGGCTCTGCCTCTTTCGGCGTTCTCGGTCTTATCGGCGCTCTTCTTCTCTAAATATCTTCTTGGCATTTCCGATGGGCATAAAAGGGGTATGAGGGGATGTGTTGGATGAATATTTGGATTGACGGGCGAGGGGTATATACCACTGGGGAGATGTTTGCTGTATATGCGGTCAATAATGAATAGGCAGTTACATGGATATGTGTTAATGTACTAGCGGACACAAGCGTCTGCCAAAGTCGAATATCACAGCATCTCCCTCATCTTCCAATTTGTGACCCGGGGCTCACTCTATTACAGTTTGTTCTAGTTGTGTCACGTCTGTCCAGACATCATCTTGCCAAAAGAAAAAGAAAAACTAATGATGCAATACCTCAAAGCGTCGAGGTCATGCAAAATGCGCATGCGAAGGGTGTCAACCAGCAGCCTTTCAGTCAGTCACAGAACATACTACAGTTACCCCTATTACGTTGGTCACATCGGGGACGTCACAAGATCGTTATTACCTGGTTACATTCCATCTGCTCATAAAGTTGACTAGGATCGTGTAGGCTTGACAACTGGAACGTCGCTGATCCAGGGGATGCCTAACTGTTTCATCTCAACGGCCAATTGGAACAAGTAGTCCAGGCTACACAACATCGTCGTTAGCATATTTCCACGCTTTTCTAAGACAGTGGATACGTGGGAAATCAGGAACAAGGGATAGCGAGCAATGCTCCCAGACACAATCAAGGATAGAGGTCTCCGTCTTTCTGCAACGGAGATCTCCTCTGAACCAAAAAAGACTCACCTCTCGCATTGCGTCTTGGCCTTGTGAACGTTATCTCCCCAGACGTAGACACCGTGTCTCCGGACCAGCACGGCATAGGTATCGGGGTACTTGTCCATGGCCTCCTCGAGAAACTCGGTCAGATCCTCCTCGTGGGCCGTGTTCTCGATGACGGGGATGCGCAGGGTGTCGTGGTAGCCGAGGTTGCCCTGCTTCTGGAAGCCCTTGCCGAAGCCCTTGATCTGCTCAATGTTGTTGATCTCGAAGAGCTTGTCGTTGCCGGCGCCGCGGGACTCGAGGATCAGGGTAACGAGGACGGCCCAGTGGGAGTGCGTGTGGATGCAGCAGCCGGCGCCGCGGCGGGTGAAGGCCGCGAGGAAGAGCGGGGTGCACTGCGAGGGCTTGTAAGATGGCGGGGAGCGCAGGTAGACGCGGTTCTTGAGGGATGACTCCTGGGCGGCGAGGGAGAGGACGTAAATGTCCTGGGCCTTCATGAGTTCCTTCTGGACGCCCGAGGGGGCGATGTAAACGAGGTCGCTGTCAGTGTGTAAGTGAGGGCCATGGTTTGATGTTTGTGGGTATGGGGTGGTTGGGTGGTCAGGCGAGTTTGGATAAGTGATTGGCGGTGTTTGTGGCCTCTTTTATATGAGATGCCAAATACATGAGTGAGGTTGCGAGGTGTCTTGCTCGGGCAAACGTGAAAACGTTGCAGTGCGTGGCTTCACTTACTCATCTCGGATGGAGCAGCCACCGCCCGTGCCCGTGACCCAGCCAAGGGTCCAGAACTTTGCGCACAGGGAAGGGATGAGGTTTGCCGGGTGTTCTGGGTTGTCTGAGGTGACGAGCTGGTCGGGGTTTTGAATTTCATCCGCGGACGCCATGGCGGGCTGTTTCTGAGATGATGTCTGAAGGGGAGGGAGGGGTGGTTGGCGGGGTAGAAAGAGACAGGGTATCAAGAGACCAGATATTCTAGGTCTAGCTGAGACAGACCCGACGAAACAAAATTTTCTCTATAACAATAATAAAACACCTGGTCTGATTCGACTGGACTAAACCACAGGTTCGGAAAAGAGCGCAACGATCTTGTGACAGTAAGTTGGCTCGCCTCACTGAACCGAACGGTTTATTCACTCAAAAAAAACACACGAGGCTCCAGAAAATTTATGCCCAAGCCACATGCATGTGAGGCTGAAATCGGCTGAATTGGCCAGTGGCACCTCTTGTCTTCCCCACATGGCAAAGCACGCAAGGCACGGAACGCTCCTTTTCCAAGTGCGGTCTGGCTGGTTTGATGTGAGAGGGAGAGAGACTCATTTCCATTGGTCGAAACCCTCGGAGCTCTCAACGCACGATACCAATGGACCCATTACAAGTACAGCAATCCGGTTGCGGCTGGTGCCTTTGGGCAAGGCATGCGATAGCGGAAAACTCAGGAGAGGCGAAAGTGGTGTGCTAAGAGTGATGAGACACACCGGTGAAGAATCGGCAGCTAGTCGGGCTAGATGGAGGCTGATCTGGTATCCTGCAGGTGATGCGGAAAAAGGACACCTAGCCTCTTTCAACGACAGCGAGCGCCATGTTGCTATTTACCCCATCAAGTGGGGACGCCAAAGGGTAAGCTTCCGTGACATATTACGGATAGGACAAAGTAATAAGTGCAATTGAAGTCTGACTCCAGTTGATATTAAACCTCTAACCCGCCTGCCCAAAGAAGAAGCCTTGCACTCAATTGAGACGCTGAAACCCTGCCGAGATCGCCTGGTGCCTGGTGCCAGTTGCCATCAGCCATTGCCACAACCGAGGCATATCTATGCGCTCTTGCAATCTGTTTGACATCTCTGATATAGTATAGCCTCCTGGGATTAAGTGTCATGCAACAGCAGTGGCTACGGCACAGCGGCAATGCAGTCAATCTTAAGACATGTCGGGACCAGCCGCCAACCTCGCCATCTAGATACTGATCTTCCCGATTGAAGCACCCACGGGGCTTACTAAGAAGCAGATGGCGGATATGAGATACTGTATGCAAGTACTCTACTGTGTAGAGCATGGTACGGTTAGATGAGAGGCATTGCGCGTATCAACGGATTCTCTGTGCTCCACCAGTACCTGAGCAGAGCAGCAGGCTGGGCCGGGAAGAGCTCGGTTCCTCAAACCAGGATGAGCATATGAGGTTTGGAAGCTCGTCGAAGCACCATGAATCCCCCTCTTCCCATTCACTGTCAGAGGCGGTGGATCCCTTCCCTTCCGCCAAGGGCCCCCGCACTTTTCGTAGCCACAGCCTCCCAGTCCGCAGTTCATTGAGTTCAACAAGCAGCCCACTGAAAAAGGTACCACGGCGCCTTCGTATTGGTGCGGCGGGCATCAGCGACCGTGCGACCCCGACGACCCCTGGACATGCGCACGCACGCTACGGCAACTGCTCTTGCTTGTGGCCCCCCGAAACCCCAATTTTATGGCAAGTTGATTGGCCCAGCGGCCTTGCCTTGCCTTACCCCGAGAGGGCGATAGTGAGCTCTCCCCTAGCTGCTGGTGCTTTTGGTGGTGCTGGCCGCTGGTGCTCCCGGTACGGATACCTTTACCACAAAAAAAGGACACGTTGAGCACAACCCGCTGACGAGCACCTGCCTCACAGACTGATAAATCCGGCGCCTTCCTCGCCCCGTTCCTTCTTCCGAAACTCTTTTCCCTCTCCTTGGGAAATTCCTCCTCGAAATAATCTAGTCCTCACCATCCATCTCGCTGGGAGTAACTCTTTGTCATTCAATTGACAACCTCTCTCTCTCAACCCAATAGCTTTAACGCTACCTCCCCCCTTTCCTGATCCCGACCTGAACCATTGAAGCCGCGACACCGGTACCTTTTCGCCCATCATGAAGTTCAACGCTGCTGCGTTGTCCGCCGCGGCTCTGCTCGCTGGCGGTGCCTACGCCGACGATGCTCAGAAGGTCCTGAGTGAGGACAAGACCTCTACTGCCGCTGAGTCTGCCACTTCGGTCGCCCCCAAGCTGCCCACTTTCACGGTAAGCTCCCTCTCTTCTCCCCCTCTGGCCGCTGGTTTTCTTTGTTGCTCTGGATGACCCCCTCACTGCTTCTGTGCGGCGGTCTCATGCCTGACGCACGAGCTCAATGTGTCTCGGCACGGGCTGGAGCATTCTCTGAGCTTCTCCGCACCCGCTCTTCCGGTCAACAACAGTAAGCAAGTAACTGACAATAGTTTTTCATATAGCCCACCACCCTCAAGGCTCCTTTCCTTGAGCAGTTCACCGACGACTGGGAGACTCGCTGGAGTCCTTCCCACGCCAAGAAGGACTCCAAGGACGATGAGGAATGGGCCTACGTCGGCGAGTGGGCTGTTGAGGAGCCCACCGTCTACAAGGGCATGGAGGGCGACAAGGGTCTCGTTGTCAAGAACCCTGCTGCTCACCACGCCATCTCGGCCAAGTTCCCCAAGAAGATTGACAACAAGGGCAAGACCCTCGTTGTCCAGTATGAGGTTAAGCTTCAGAGTAAGTTTCTGGCCGCCCGCGCCCATGTGCTAGCCATCAACAATGCTGACAATGGCCTCTTGCAGACGGCCTCGAGTGCGGTGGTGCGTACCTCAAGCTCCTCCGTGAGAACAAGGCTCTTCACCAGGAGGAGTTCTCCAACGCCACGCCCTACGTGATCATGTTTGGTCCCGATAAGTGCGGCCACACCAACAAGGTCCACTTCATCTTCAACCACAAGAACCCCAAGACGGGCGAGTACGAGGAGAAGCACCTCACCTCTCCCCCCACCGCTCGCATCGTCAAGACCACCGAGCTCTACACCCTCATTGTCCACCCCAACAACACCTTCATCATCCAGCAGAACGGCGAGCAGGTCAAGACCGGCTCCCTTCTTGAGGACTTCTCCCCCGCTGTCAACCCTGAGAAGGAGATTGACGACCCTAAGGACTCCAAGCCTGAGGACTGGGTTGACGAGGCCCGTATCCCCGACCCTGAGGCTAAGAAGCCCGAGGACTGGGATGAGGACGCGCCCTTCGAGATCGTCGATGAGGAGGCCACCAAGCCCGAGGATTGGCTTGAGGATGAGCCCCTGACCATTCCCGACCCTGAGGCCCAAAAGCCCGAGGACTGGGATGACGAGGAGGATGGTGACTGGGTCGCCCCTACCGTTCCCAACCCCAAGTGCACTGAGGCCTCTGGCTGTGGTCCCTGGACGAAGCCCATGAAGAAGAACCCCGACTACAAGGGCAAGTGGACTGCGCCTTACATCGACAACCCTGCCTACAAGGGCACCTGGGCTCCTCGCAAGATCAAGAACCCCGACTACTACGAGGACAAGACCCCTGCCAACTTTGAGCCCATGGGCGCTGTAAGTTTACCTGACAAATTGTGACGAGTATCGGCTCTTGCTAACGACTGAATCAACAGATTGGCTTCGAGATCTGGACTATGCAGAACAACATCCTCTTCGACAACATCTACATTGGCCACTCCGTTGAGGATGCTGCCAAGCTCGCCGAGGAGACCTTCAAGGAGAAGCACCCCATTGAGCAGTTCGCCGAGCTTGCTGACAAGCCCAAGGAGGCCGAGAAGCCCAAGTCCCCCAGCGACCTCAAGTTCCTTGACGACCCCGTTCACTTCATCAAGGAGAAGCTCGACCTCTTCATCACCATCGCCCAGAAGGACCCCATTCAGGCCGTCAAGTTCGTTCCCGAGGTTGCCGGCGGTATCGGTGCTCTTCTCGTTACCATCATTGCTATCATTGTTGGCCTCGCCAGCTCTGGTGGTGCTCCTCCCGCCGCCAAGAAGGCTGCCGCTGACGCGAAGGACAAGGCCAAGGATGTCAAGGACAAGGCTTCCAAGGCTGTCGCTTCCGGCGCCGACGTTGCGAAGGATGCCACCAAGCGCAACACCCGCAGCTCATCTTAAACTGGAGTGGCTCGAGATGGAATTGTGAATTAGCTCGCTTTCTCTTTGATATTGTCGGCGGGGAAAACGGCCAAAGGCTATGGGTCTCGTGCCAACATGGCACCAGGGTGATATCAGGACCAAAGAGAAATATGGATGCTGCGTTTTTTTTCCCCACCCCAGTTCAACTCCCTCATTATGTCTGTTTTAGCCATCGAGGGACGGACAGAGCATGGCGTAGGTGTGTATGCTAGGTAGCTACCGAAAAAAAAAAGGGATTTGACCAAACAATCAGTACATGCCGTTCTTACGTTATATATCAAGTGACCGTATCTGCTGTTCCATCCAGCTGATTGATGGGCGAGATACGGCAAGTTTCCGCGGCCAACTGTGGTACCCCAGGTTGCTATGAAGGTCTGAGATCCACCTGCGGCTGGTCCGCCGCCAAGGTGACACGCTGTTTACGCCGTTTACGCCGGCGGAGAGCGCCCACACTGACGCTCGTTGCTCCCAGCACGGATCCCCTCGGCATAAGGCGGCATTGGGGCCGGCTTCGGTGGAAGGAGCTTTGGGGGAACTGGGCAGGGATTTGGGGGCAGCGTAACCAGCGTTATCTTACCCCACCCCAACCTTTCCCCACACTCTGGGAGCTCGCCGAGTTCCTGGGGACTTTATAAGGGACTACGATCTCGCTCGACTCCGGCCGCCGTCAGTTTCCTGCTGGTTGAAGTGGCTGGTCATTGGTTTGAGACGGAACGGACAGACCTGCGTAGTGTGTAGCACTATCTGTTTCTAGTTACCCAATTGCTCTCCTCAGAGGCTTACTTCTATTACACCTGTCTTCTCCCCCTTCCCTTCTCTTCTCCTTCCTCTCCTTCAGAATGCGTCGAGCCATCTCTCGAAGCATTACTGCCGGCGCTGGCCGAACCTCTGGAGCGTCCCTCGCCCGGTCTTCACTCTTGTCTTCAACAAAGACCATGACATCCTCCAGCTCCCCCACCTCCGCCGTCGCGGCGAGGAGGATACACGCCACGGCGCGGCACCTCAACGCCGCCCTGGCCTCGACGGCCGAGTCGTACCCCAATACGCACGAGAAGATCGCGAAGCCCGAGGACACCCCCTACTTCCTCGACAACAAGTTCGTGAGCTCTAACGCCACCGACTTCATCGACCTGCACGACCCGGCCACCAACAACCTCGTCACCCGCGTGCCGCAGATGACCACCGAGGAGCTGCAGGCGGCCGTCGACTCGGCCGAGAAGGCCTTCCCCAAGTGGCGCGCCATGAGCGTGCTCGCCCGCCAGCAGATCATGTTCAAGTTCGTCGCCCTCATCCGCGAGAACTGGGACCGCCTGGCCGCCAGCATCACCCTCGAACAGGGCAAGACGTTTGCCGATGCCAAGGGCGATGTTCTTCGTGGTCTGCAGGTTGCCGAAGCCGCCTGCGGTGCGCCCGAGCTGCTGAAGGGTGAGGTGTTGGAGGTTGCCAAGGACATGGAGACCAGGAGCTACCGCGAGCCATTGGGTGTTGTAGCAGCCATCTGTCCATTCAGTAAGTGATCTCACCCCGACGTTTTCGGAAAAGAATGATGGGTCTAATGCTGTCTAGACTTCCCTGCCATGATCCCCCTCTGGTGCATCCCCATTGCGACCGTCACCGGCAACACCCTCATCCTGAAGCCCTCCGAGCGGGACCCCGGCGCAGCCATGATCCTCGCCGAACTCGTCCAGAAGGCCGGGTTCCCCGAGGGCGTGGTGAACATTGTGCACGGCGCCCACAAGACGGTTGACTTCATTCTCGAGGACCCCGTCATCAAGGCCGTGAGCTTCGTCGGCGGCAACAAGGCCGGCGAGTACATCTTCAACAAGGGCTCCGCTCACGGCAAGCGCGTGCAGGCCAACCTGGGTGCCAAGAACCACGCCGCCGTCCTCCCGGACTGCAACAAGAACCACTTCCTCAACAGCGTCGTCGGCGCCGCGTTCGGCGCCGCCGGACAGCGTTGCATGGCTCTCAGCACCCTCGTCCTCGTTGGTGAGACCAAGGAGTGGCTCCCTGAGCTGGCCGAGCTGGCCAAGAAGCTCAAGGTCGACGGTGGTTTCGAGGAAGGCGCTGACCTCGGCCCCGTTATCTCGCCTCACAGCAAGCAGCGCATTGAGAGCTTGATCCAGAGCGCCGAGGATGAGGGCGCTACCATCCTCCTCGACGGCCGTGGTTACAAGCCTGCCAAGTACCCCAACGGTAACTGGATCGCTCCTACCATTATCACGAACGTGACGCCCAACATGAAGTGTTACACGGAGGAAATTTTCGGACCGGTCCTGGTCTGCCTCAACGTCGAGACGCTTGACGACGCCGTTGAGCTGATCAACAAGAACGAGTACGGCAACGGCACGGCCATCTTCACCCGCTCCGGCGCCACCGCGGAGGCCTTCCGTCGCAACATCGAGGCCGGCCAGATTGGTATCAACGTGCCTATCCCCGTCCCCCTGCCCATGTTCTCCTTCACCGGCAACAAAAAGAGCATCGCGGGTGGCGGCGCAAACACGTTCTACGGAAAGCCTGGCATCAACTTCTACACGCAGCAGAAGACGGTCACCGCACTTTGGCAGAGCGCAGACGCGATCTCGCAAAAGGCCGACGTCGCGATGCCGACTCACTCGTGAGTATGGTATTGATGCGAGAAAGGGGCGGGTACCGGGATGCGCATACCACATGGGAACGTACCTCGGTCATAGACGATACCTACCTTGGCCTAGCCTTCTGGAGGGCAGGTGAACGAATTCGCTGAATGAATTTTTTGAGCATGTATCTGAAATTAGTCGTTTTTGGGTGTTATGAGAAGGCGTGTGGTGGGCTGAAAATGACATGGCTGGATGAGCAAAAACAAAAATGCATACCGCGACTGCTGAGGTTGCCAAAGCCTCGATGGGATGGTGGGATAGCCAATAAATCAAAGCACACTTATAAACATCATCGCCATCTTGACATGAGAAGTTTCCTTACAGTAATGAAAAACAAGCAAGGCCGCTGCAGCTAGGGTGCCCAGGGAATGTGTCGACCAGATGTGCATTGGGCTGTCTGGGGAGTCTTAGTAATGAGACGTTGCAGTTCACTGCCTGTCTCGGACTCTTTGCTTTCGACTTCATCCAATGCTCCATCGACATCGACATCGACAACATCCGTCAGTGACGGTAGAGCGAGCTGGTGAACACAACTCCGCTCATTGAGCATAGTAATTAAATGAAACACGGGAGTCGGAGTTCGTACCGTTTACCCCTTGATAAGAACAATAACACTTTGCTGGCGCCGAGTTCGAGTGACACCGTTTGGACATCACTCCGCATTCTCCACCAGGCCGCGCGCTTCGAAGAACAGCCAACGGGTCAAGTTGTGCTCTCGCAATACAGGCACGACTTGAAACATGTTCCAACTGACGGACCTCCCCGATACTCTCTTCCTCGAGATCCTCTCCTTCCTCACCCCGCGCGAAATCGTTCTCCACCGCCTCGTCTCCCACGCTTCTCACGCGGCTCTCACCAGGCCGGACCTCTCGCAGGCCCTCCTCCATGTCTTCTTTCCCAGGTCGCTAGAATGCCGACTATTGAGGTCCCGTGCCTCCTCAGAGAGGCGACAGCAGCCGCACTCATCTCAAGAACATGAACGGCCGGGACGGGGACCAGCCCCGACAGAAGCTGCCGAAGCCGAGGCAGAACCGGACTGGCCGGCACTCTTCGCATACGTGGCCCGGCGCTACCATAACCTCTCCAGGGCGACGTTCCACTCCCTCACAAGGATCACGATTCTGAAGCCGTCCGCTCCCCTCCGCCGCTTCGAATCTTGGGCCCGCCAGCTCTGCGTTGACGTTCACCTGGCACCACTCAAACTCCCGGACCCAAATTGGACATACGCCGACGGGGTGCTAATATACCCGTCTCCCTCCTCGTCTCATTCTTCCGCATCTCGCAGGCCTTACTCTCGGGCTCTATCTCCTGAGTCGTCTCCTTCTTCCACATCCCCGTCTTCTATATCAATACCTTCTTTAGATCCCCCCGTTTTGAAGGCGTTGGATTTGAACTCGGGCGACGAGTCGATAGTCCCCTTCGACTGGACCGATAAAGTCGTCCGTCGCGTGCGCCTCGCCGGGGGAATTCTCATTGTCGAGTGGGTGGAGGCGCGGGGCTTTCACCCGTTGAACGAGGGCGAGGTCGCACATCGGCACTTCGCCACGGCGTTCGACGTGCGAGCCGCCTCCTCGCCTCTTCATCCTCTTCGCCGATCAGACAACAAGCCGCAAACAAACCAGGATGCAAGCAGAAACTCAGCAGTGACGGACGAGGGTGAAGACGACGAAGTAACCTGCAACAAAGCCCCCGTGGCGACATTCCGCTCAGAGTGGAAGATCCACTACCTCGGCCTACCCATCCTCGCCCAAGACCGCATCTTCTCAACTCACAACGCAACCCACTACGCCCTCTTCGCCCACCAACCCACCCGCTCGCCCTGGGGCGAAGACACTCCCCTAGAACGCCTCGTCGTGTGGTCACTCAACGGGCCCTCGCCCTACAGACCCAGCCTCGACCCGTCGTCCTCGAACAAACCCCTCTCTGACCCGGGTCCCGACGTCGTCCTTCACCTCACGAACGGCGAGCTGGACCACTGGGGCGTGAGGCAGCTCAACACGCCGCGGCTGATGAGACTCGCTCTCGACACCGTTGAGGACGATAGTGAAGAAGCGAAGAGGGTAAGCGGTCATGTCTTCATCCAGGAAGAAGACCACCTCTGGTCCTCGGGCCCGCACGCCTCCGAGAACCCTCCGGCACGGCACACGGTGCGCAGCGTCGGAATCCCGCTCTCTGGGACCGGGCCTCGGTGGGCCCACGAGTGCGGCGCCGATGGAGACGCCGAGAGGTCCTTTTGTCCCGCCGCCCGGTCGCGGCCGTGGTCCACAGCGGAAACGACATGGCCCGGAAAGGCGCCTTGCTGGCGCCACGAGGAGTTCCCCTACCTCACCGTCGCCGAGTCTGTCGACGCCGGCGCGGGAGTTAGGGTCTGCGGGAGGCGATGCTTCACGATGGAGACCGTCAGCGCCTGCGTCGACGGCGACCACGGGAGAGACGACCAGGGCAGAAGGGAGACCCCTGGGACCACGAATGCCGCCGGCGCGGTATCCGCAGCTACACCCGACGCAGGCGCCGAGACGGCGGTGCGGGGCGAGGTGCAGTTTGAGGATGACATGTGGAAGACGCTCATGAAGGGCGCTGCGCTGGCGGGAGACGAGAGGTGGGTTATCGGGGAGGATGCTGCGGGTGACGTGAGCGTGGTTCGATTCTGATAGGACTGGTGTGAGTACATCGACTGCTTGCTGGAGAGGATTCGGGGCTACATGCTAGACGCCTAGCCCCAAACGTCCAAAGAGGACAGGCAGTGGCACCCCCTATGGCATCCCTATAGTATCTGCAGGTCGCGGTAGGCAGCGGCAAGCCGACCCGTTTCTTTTGAGGAGCCAGAACCCACAGGCCAGGAAGGGAGAGAATGAAGAGAGGGGGACCAACAGCTGTCAATATGGGTGTATGGGGAAAAAAGAGATGACAACTCGCATGAACGCTCCCACATATGGTGCCATGTCCTCACAATCATGGACCCAAGCGCGCGTGGACTTGTGGAGCTAGCCCGGTAGGAGCTGAGAAAAGGAGCTGTGATCTGCAATGAAGATTCCATCTATTGACATGTGTCTGCCCAATATGGTAAATCCATCCCAACTCAGCTGGGTGCTGGATAAATGACAAAATTGAGTACCAAGCCCCTGCTTCGCAACAGATTGTGCTTACTATCCATCCCCTTTAGCTCCTGAAAATGCCGTGATAACAACCGTACCGCCGCCACACTCCCCAACACCTGCTGGATGAGTTGGAAGAGAGAAAGTGATGATTTCATGTCTGCGTTTTCTTGAATGCCTGATATCTTCAAGCTCTTGATTATGTGTGTTGTGTGTCGCGTGATGTGAGATTTGTATGATACAGAAACGCCGAACGAGTCGCTTCTGAGAACAGACTAGATATTAAAGAGTTGACATGTCTAAACTGCCATGGGAGTTGGGGTAGGGGTAGGCGATGAGCCGTTGGGCAGTTGAAGGAAGCCGCCGTAGTAGTCGTCCAACCACCGAGCAGCCTCCTCACCGGCGTCGTCCATGCTTGAGTCCCATCGACCAACGGAACCCACATAGCCGTCTGGTCGTACGTTGACAATAGAAACCTCACCGGGGCCGAGGCTGCCGAGCCACTTGTTGGTGCAAAGCTGACCACGCGTATCCTGTTCTGGAATATCGTCCAGGTAAAAGGTCCAACGGCTGTCCTGCAGCAGAGCCGGTAGATCCGAGATCTCCACATCGGCCTTGGGCATTGTGGCTGGCGCTCGTGTTAGTGACAGTGCCAAAGTGTCGACGAGAGAGTACTTACTAATCAAGGCAAATGTGAAGAGGTGGCTGACAGCGGTGTATCTTTCAGGCCGGTAGTAGATGTCTTCTGGGCACGGCAGTCTGGGCTGCGCAGCATATGAGGCACTTGCGGAAGCAGACAACTTGCTGATGAAAGAATTGGCCGAGGCAATGGACTGACAGAAAGTCTCCAAAAAGGGGCTTGACGCCTGGATGTCCCACATTAAGAGGTAGATACGGAACTGTCCGAGCATCGGGATGTCGAGCTGGACGTCGACGGGGTTTGAGTCGATGTATCTGGTGACCTTGGCCGGAGGAAGCAGGCAGCCAGGCCTAGCATCTCCCATGATAAGGCCTTGAGGGTCGGGCCTGTTTACCGGGCTCTCAGAATACTCGGCACCAATACCGGAGATGAAACGAACGTTCGTCTTGAAGTTCTCCGACAGAGCTACTGCGTCACCACCAGCGATCTGGTTTGCGTGCTCGTAGTCAAAGTTGACCAGGTCGACGGCGATCTTCCTTCGCTCCTCCTCGTAACTCTCGAGCAGGACTTGCTTCGCGAGCCCTCGAATGGACAGGTTCAGCTTCCATGCAAGGTTCCACGAGTCGTGCATAGAGGTGTTCATGCCTTGAGCTGACTTCGGGGAGTGCGTATGACTGGCGTCACCTGCAAGGAAAGCTCTCAAATGGGGGTCGACGAACCGGCTGGCCACTCTCTGACCAATCTGGTAACGACCAAACCACTCGATGTACTTCCAGTCAACCTCGAAAGGCGCCATGATCTTCTTCGCGCGAGCCATAACAAACTCCTGGCCAAGCTCTCGCTTATCTGCCTTGGGGTTTGCCTTGAGCTCAATGTAGAAGCGTGTCATATTCCTTTCTCTAGGGATAATCAGGATGGATCCGTACTCCTGGGAGTAGACTAGTGTCTTGGACCAGATATCCGGGAAATCGGTGATGAGCTCGCCGTCGAGAACACCCCAGATTGCCGGCTGCGACAAGCCAATGGCTCGCGCATCTGGAATGCTTTTCCGCACCTTGGAGTGGGCACCATCGCCTGCGCCATGTCAGTCCCCTATTGACAAGGGGCAACAGTCTCGCTCAATTACTTACATCCAACCAGATACTGTGTAAGAATTGTTCGCCGGTCTTGAGTGACGTTTGTGCGACAGTTGACCTGGAGAGGTCCAGCCTTGTTTTCCGGTACGCTGTAGGACTCAAACGCCGTGTTTCTCCGCACCTCAACCCCACGCTTCTTCAGGTCATCAATGAAGAGACCTTCAACCATGCCCTGGTGTACGAGCAGAATGTATGGATCTAGGACGTCAATGACAGGAGGGTAGTGAACCTCGCGGCCCAGTCTGTGCAGCGGCTCGTCGGCGGTGCTTCGCCAGAAGGAGATATCGTATACGCGAACGCCTCGGAGCAATAAAGGATCGGCCAGGCGCATTTGACGGAAGGTCTCGATAGTCTTGGGCTGCAGTCCGTCTGCTCTATATGGGGTGTTAGCTTGCGACTGCTATGAAGAGCTCTGTAGTTCTTCTACCTTCCAACAGGCGTCTGGTCAGCCCTGTCATCAATGACCTCAACCTTGATACCGAAACGACCAAGGTTGGCAGCCAGCATGAGACCGGCGGGGCCAGCACCAACAACGCATACCTGGGCTTCGATAGGAGGCTCGGGCAGGCTACGCAGGAGGGTGAGGGTGTCTACAGTGGCGTCAAAGGCGTTCATACGTCCGGCGGCGTTGCCGGTCGGGGCAGTTTGGCCGTTTTGGCCGTTTTGGCCGTTTTGACCGGCTTGACCGGCTTGACCGTTCTGGTCCTCCATTGAACCGTCCGAGTTCAGTACACCAGGCGCCATAATCGAGGGCGTATGTTGATATCACAGTCTCACAAACAGGCGGATTCGGCTGCGTGGACAGTGAGTGATGTCGGGCGGTTCCGAAGTAAATGGCTAGCTAGCTATTACAGACGGCTTAATGTGGAGGGTTTCGGTGACAATCGGACGATGTTGGAATGGCCGCGCTCGCACGGCAGAGGGTTGAGGACTTTCGGACGTGGGGTCAAGTATGCAATGCGCGCGGTCGAGATACACCACACTGGCGCACACTGAAGTAGGCGTGGAGCTCGAAGCGAGGTCGGAGAGTGAGTTACGGCTCCAGCCGTTTAAGTGGTGTAGTGTGGTGTCTCGTCCGAGGGTTTGTGTGCGACGAGGGAGAAAAAAGTTAGGTCCCGAATGTGGTATTCGAGATATAATAATATGGAATCGGTAGGGTCGCTGAGTATGCAGCCAGACCAGGGCGGATCAGGACCAGAACAGTGGGTGCAGCGCAGCGAACCAGCAGAAAGACCAGGACCAATGCGAAGGGTAGACCAGGGCTGCAGATACACAGAGAGACAGGACAGACGGTGAAGAGAGAAGAGCGAAAAGAAGAAAAAAACAGACGAGTACTACAAATCTAGAGGAAAAAAAGAGGGGGGCCCAGGAACTGACAAGCTTGCGACTGCAGATTGAAAGCTGGGTGGTTCGACAGAATTGGAGATTGCCTCGCAGATGCTTCAAACGACTCCAGAAAGTGGCATGATGGGCTTTAGGTGCACGGCAGGATCGAGTGAGAATCAGACCACCACGGATTATTTACCCATGCCTGCCACACTTTCGGTCGTTTCCCATTGGCCAAACCCCTCCGAAGGGGACACCAGGGTCCAGCCGATTGGGCGCTAGGCCAATTTCGGCATACACCAGAACGTGGCAGGTGCGTTCGATTGATGGCTGCGTTCACGCCGGGGTGGACGTCACGACCATTGATGAGGCCACTTTTAGCCTCGTTTTCAACAACACCCGGCTGGTGATTTTAACATTGACATCAACTTCAACCGCTCTTGCTCGCAAATCTCTTGCCTTGAAGGACCTAAATCTCAACCCCTAGTGCCACTCACCTCCTCTTCACCTCTCCGCTGGGCTCCGCCTACATGCCTTAGCAGCTTGACCTCCAGTGCCTAAGTGGATTTCGATCGAGTTGATTGAGGAGGGGAGACGAGGTCCGCCAGCTCCAGATACATGAACATGCTACTCTAGGTTGCATACCTAGTTGCAAACCTGACAGCGCGGCATCTGTCATCTCATCTACTGCCCTATCCCATCATACCTTGAGCACGCTGTGGAAACCCTTAACATTCGACTATTCTTCTGCGGGGTTAGCTCCGCCGGCGGAGACGGAGGTCAGCAACATGGAAACCCCCGATGCCGGGCATGACAATGCTTTTTCAGCCCCATCTCCATGTTGCGAACGCTGGCCTTTCAATGATAATGGATACACCCTTCACAACGTTGCAGCACAGCATTTGACATGTCACCATCAGTGTCCCCTGCAGGGCCTTGTTCGTTCCCTTTCGACTTCTGATACCGGCTATCCGCAACTTCCAGGGTCCCCTTCTTTCCTTCAAACAAGTTCCAGACAGGTTTCCCATCTCACACCGCAGCGTCTTCACAACGCCACCGCAGAATCCTGCAATATGTCATGTCTATGATTCCTTCCCTTCGCACGAGATGTGCGGCACAGCAAGACAGTCGTATGGAAGTGGCATGGTATGGCATGGCCCCGGCCTATAAGACCTACTACTCAAACTGCCGTACCTTAAGTGCTCAATCCTGGCGGCTTTCCCTCACCTAATCATCGACCAACTCAGTGGCCTTAACGCAGCACCACGGGGATGCTCTCCAGATTTTCGATTGAACCCCACTTCAGCACCACGAACAGCAGACCCCGAGGGTACCGCCAACCTGGTCGTCCCCAGGTTTGGTTCTCAAACGTGTTAGTCGCTTGCAGCGCCTTTTTGCCTCGGGACCCAGGCGGTGTGCCGAGGGACTCTTGAACAACATTGGCTTCTTACCCTAGCAGAATTCTTGATCGGCGTGGGCCCCACGCCAAGGCTCTGCCTACAAATCGGAGCCGACCGTCGACTTTTTGGTCCTTGATTGCAGATGAAGTGTCATCCTTAAAAAATCTGGGCCAAACGGCGCGTCTATCGAATGCGGCTATCCTAAGGTCGTGACTCGATTGATAAACCTTCTCCCATTTCTCGTGTATGATTGTCGTGTTTCTTCGTGAGCACGGCAAGTTTTGCCGTCCGATCATGCGGTTTGTTAAAGGAGATGGACGGCCGACATTCCAAAGGAACGGCCAATTCCAGACAGATTTCACAAACTCAATGCTTTCTTAATGTTAGTTAGCCATTTGGACGACTCTGTCGAACGCAGGTGTCATGCGGAAATCACCGTGACTGCACTCCGATAATTGACGGGACATAGCGTGGCCTCTCTGGTGTCTCATTGAGATTTGAACATACGGTTGCCTTCGTCACAACATTGTTGGTCTGATCGAGTGTCTTAACGTATTATACTTTTGTCAGGTTGAGAGGGCCGCCATCCGCCAACTCCACCGACACAACCTTGGTCGTATGTTGTCCTCTGCATTGGTCTTGGGCTACCTTGGGAAGTACCTTGTCACCAAAGACAACAACGGCATACCAAGTAGCCAAACAAAAGCCGGCAATAGAACAGCGTGATATTCCGGAATCATTCAAAACGATCCATCGCCTTGCCGCTCAATAGGTAAACATGCTTGTATGAATGAGACATAAACATAAGCCAAGCGACCTGACTATCTACTGGAACGAGAGCTTCTGGATGATGGATATGCCGCTTTTTGAATAGCTAGTAACTTCGGCAACATGACCTAAATGAAGGCGACTTGGAGAGCTTCATGATATTTATTCCTGATTTAAATATATCTCTCTCTGGCCCATCGCTGGCAACGACGAAGCAGAGACATACCTATCTCTTGTGACCAACTTTATACGCGTGGACACGTCTGCGTCTTCAGAAAGTCGACTCTGACCTCCTTCTCCCCTCCCAAAATGAGATCAAAGCTCGTGCTCCATCCGTTCGTCGGAAGCTGCATCTGTCCCTGGAAGACGAGATACCCGCTCTCTTCCTCGCCTGTCGCCGCAAGTTTGACGCTCTCGATCTCGAGCTTCCGGTGAATAATTCCTTGTCGTCTCACAAGCCGCACAAGCTCCATCGTCACGGGGTCCGCAGCGCGGTCCTTCCGCACTGCTGCCGTGATAGTGAATGTGCGCTCGTTGTTCACGCTCGTCCGGTTGACGCACGACGCGGACGCCTGGTACAACAGCGCATCGTCCAAGGCGTATCCGCCGCCGTCGTTCCTGTACACTGTCGTCGCGTTGTCGGAGGGAGTCGTCAGGTGGATGAGGAACTTGCTGATACCGCTCGAGGCGGGGATGGCCGTCTCGAACTGGTACCAGACAAACGTCTCCCCCCAGAGACCGTACGTCACGCCCCCTTCGTCGAGCGTTGTCGGGACAGTGACGGAGCCCTCGCCGTTGCGGTCTGCGAAGCTTAAGTGAACGACAAGATCGCTCGCGTCACGCCCAGTACCTTCCGTCGTTCTGATGCGCACCAGACCACTGAGCGTAATGCTCCCGTTTCCACTCAACGCCAACGCCACGTAAGGCTTGATGTCAACGGCCTCGATCGGCTCCGTTAGCCGCACCGCCGATGGCACCGTGTCAATCATGCGCGTGAAGACGTCGGAGCACGCCGTCTTGAATCCGTTCTTCGTACACCCCAGATCCTGGATCGTCTTGTTCCCATCCGACGCAAAGATGCGCTTATCTGAGTTGAGCGTCTCGTTCTTTCCAACCACCAGGGGGTTCGTCGTGTTACCCCTGATGTATTCCGTCGCGATCTTGTTGTCAAAGTCGTCAAACGTGCTGTCGAACTTGGTCACAGTGTCCGGCGTTAGGTCCAGGCCTGTGATGTGCGGGTTGTTTCTGCTGTGCACGCCGCCAAGTGTATGCCCGCACGCCACCAGCGCAATCATCTCGCTCTCGCTGAACCCGGCCTTGGCGAACGTGCTCCGCGTCGTGTCGAGCGGCGTGTCCGGCTCCGGCACGCCCGCAGGACCGGCCTCGACGGCGTCGATCCGTCCCGCGCGGAACGGCATCCGCGCGCCGCCGCAGCCCGCGTTGGCGACAACGACGCTCATGGCTAACAGGTCCGCCGCCGAGGCCCGGACGGAGTAGAGGTTGCTAAAGAAGCTGAAGGTGTTGTTGAAGGCAGCACCGCCGTTCTCGGTGCGGGCAAGCTCGAACCAGATGGAGCCGTCCAGGCCGCCCGTGCCGGCGGCCGCGTCGGTCGTGGCGACGTCGTGGAAGGCTGTGCGGATCCATTCAGCGGCGAACTGGCGCCCTGCGATGTTGCCGCCGAAGGAGCATGGGGTCACGCCTAGTTTTGTGTCCGTCAGTCCCAGGTCCAGCGCTGTTGACATGTCTAGACGGGAGGGGGTCACGAACCTTCAACGAAGCCCCTGCTGCGATATCCCGTCTGCAAGGAGAGAATGTCTTCAATCTCATCGTATTTTGAGGGCCAGGCGTACGCAGTCTCTGCGACTTGCGCCAACACAGCGATGCCGCCAACAATGACAACAGCTCCTCCCTTCATCACGTCGAACGATTCAAGAGTCTCCGAGGGTTGCAAGAACACAAAGTCAAACGAGTGACAAGTAACTAGAGGGGGAAAAAAAGAGACAGAGGCGGTTGCAATCTATTCAGCGGAACCCCAGAGCCCGCCCGCTTGAACGGCTGTTGCCGTTCTTTTAATATGCATCACCGCACTGGACCCTTTCCCGTTCGGGGTTGACTGTTTATTGACTCCATTACGTGGAGATAATATCTCTGTTCGAATCGAAATGGAGGGAAAAAAAGACGAGCTCCAGAATCGCCAAGACGTCAAGACGGATCTTTTGCATCGGGTCCCTGGCCCAATGGAGCAGCTCTGCCGGGCTCTTGGGTTGTGGCGGCGTCTTCCGGACGGCCTCCTCTGCAGTTCGTAGAGCTGCTCTTGCATGAGGAATTTTGTAGCTGAAAGTGTGGATGGAGAGAAGTGGCTAGCTCGATGGACTCGGCCGAGTCGGTTCTAGCCTCTGAAGACAGCGTTCAAATTTTTTGTTTTTTGGCCCGGCTTTGAGATGAGAAGAAGGGACCTTGAACCCTGGAACGGATAGGAGGATGGAGAGGTTTGGGCCCCGCGCGGAATGGCCGACGGGTTGGTTATCAGATGCGGAAACAAACGCAGGAAAAAGTTATCTGATGGAGCAGGGGGTAGGCAATTTCGAATACCCCCGCTGGATTTGTGGAGAGGGAGAACGCCGCGCGAGTCGAGGGGACCAGGAACGAAGACGGGTTCGACCTGGCCTGACGGAATGAGTATATTAAGACGGATGTTGTTCATCTGATGTCTTCCACCACCTGCAGCCCGTGTGTAGCATTGCAGGATGAAAGTACGAGGAGGATGTGCTCGATTAAAACAAGCATTGATGTGCCAGCTTGAACAATCCCACCGTCCTCGAAGATTTATGGCTCCAGGAACCAGCAATTGACCAGTATAACATAAGAGAGCCTGGAGACCAAGACGCTCCATGTGAATGACCATACACCTTGCTACCCCCCCACATGCCCTTAGCAGCTTAGCACAGACTATTGATCAGGGAGAGCAGGCCTCTTGCTTCGTCATGTCAGTCAACTCCTACTCGAACCAAGCAGCGAAATTGACAAGAATTGGCACTCGGGTACTTCTGCGTGAAATTCAGCCACGTGGACGACCCCCAGAAGGAAGCAGCACGTCGCCAGGAAACCTGGAACGCGCACTGCCCTTTCGTTTCCACGCCTGTGAGCCTCGTGAAGGAATGCACCAAATGATAGCCGTATAGCCACAGCATCGACCCGTGGATAACAAAGGCATGTTCTGACTGGATGCTCCTCGGCCGCTACCAAGAGGAAACTGTTTTGGGGTTCAAAAGGACTCAAGGAGAAACGGCGAGAGATCGGCGGCGGGCTGCTCTCAGGTGTCTTACATGGCTAAGGCTGTCATGAGAGCGCATCATGGGTATGTGCGAGAATGATGTCGAGCAGCCAGACTTCCATTCATAAAATCTTGTAATGACGTGCGCGGCCTCATAATCCCTCATACGTGGGATATCAAGACGTCGAAAGCTTGCATGTAAGCATGTTCCAGATTGACAACCGCCTCCCTCGAACCAATCGTATTTCACTATTTGCTGTGCACGGTTCAAAACGACCAGATCTGCAAAATACAACGGCCATCCATATCACCTCACTAGTTGTTTATTGACTGTGTCGGGACTATGGAGTTGGTGACCCCTCAGCTTGGGAGACGCTCAAAGCCATGTTGCATAAAAAGAACAGCCCAAATGATAACTGTGAGATTCGAACTCACGCCTCTTGCGAGACCAGAATACTCATCCTTTGGGAAGGATGAAGCTTACGCTTGAGTCTGGCGCCTTAGACCGCTCGGCCAAGTTACCTTGTTGGGAAAACTGGTCAATTTGTGCTTTAAGAAGGGTTCAGGCGGAGCAACCCCCCCCACTTTCGAACGGCCTGTACGTCGGCGCACTTCGCTGATTTCAGATGCATAGATTGCAGTAGCGTTTCCTATTTTTTGGCCGAGAACCACAAGCCTTGAGATTTTACGTCCGGAATCCAACGCTTTACATACACGTTTGGTCTTTTGTTTGACAGCTTTGTATGGGTGGTCGTGCCGCAGCATCTGAGATGGAACGAGGCTCGAAACGACATCGCCTTCTGACTCGCGTGGTTCAACGCTAGGATTGTGAGGTGCAGCAGACATTGATGTATGTGAACAATTTTCGGACTCACGAATTTAATCGAGTTGTGTGAGGTGATTTGCGCAAAGAAAATGGTATCATAGATTGACGTACACCCGGCCTTCTATTAATATTGAGCGAGTGGGTAGTTGCGGCTGTTCCGTATTTTCCAGCACGGGGGAGAACGTAAAGCACACCCTACTTCTTTTCCTTTCCTTCCATGTTAAACCTACTATCTTGGCGGTCTAGACCAAAAGCCATTCTAAGCTATCAAATGTGTTCCTCCATCCCGCAACTCCAATGCTAAATTTCCAGTCATGAAGAACCAGGTACTCAAAACAAGAGAAGAACGTAGGCGTACCATCGTGCCCATCAGATTTTCCCAGCCACCTCACATGACAGCACACTTCTTATCCTTTTCTGGCTTGCCAGAGGTTCCGCCCCTGCTTGCTGCGGAAACATCCGTCCACGCAGCGGAACTGGCAACCTCGTGATCGACCTTCTTGTTTTTCTTCTTCCTCTTCTTTGAACCATTCCAGCCCCGTCGTTTGGCGTCTTTGATGTTCTTGGCTGCGCTCCGCTCAGCACGACTGGGCCTTCTGTTGACCGATGAGTGTGACTGTCGACCCGCAGATGAAGTTGATGGCGCCTGCAACCACGCTGGTATTAGGCTCCTGCTGCCAGATGTCTCGGCGTTGGAGGTTCGGCCTGGATTGGCATGGGTATTGACACTGTAAATAGTCTCCAGGCGTTCTACAGTAGGCCGTACAGGGCCTGACTGAGTTGGGCGTGGGTGACGCGGAATGGGAGCCAATAGGGGCATTTCGTTTCTGCGATTCGACTGTTGGCGCGTAGGCGCATCGTATGCGCCCGTCACGCCGCTAGGCGTACTTATGATCAGCGGCTGATCCTCGATCGGCAGGCTGCCGCCATGGCCCACCATCGCAACTTGCGACTCAGGCTGAATGGTAGGTTGTGGTACAGATGCCCGGCGAGAGCCAGGCCTGCGACTGCCGACTGGGACACGCTGAACTGAACTGAAATTGCCAGACCAAGGCCGAGATGAGGGTAGCTGCTCATGGTTTTGAGGATGGGCCAGTTGGTTCGCTCCAGGAGGGGCCGGTAACGCAGCTCCCATGATCTCGTCGACCCTTGTATTAGTTGGAGGAGCAGAGTATGGATGGCTGCTCAAGGCCCCTCCCTCTGGATGGAGGTGAGGGCCGTCCAGCGGCTGAGCATATCTTGGCCAGGTTTGCGCGTTGGACAAGCGTCTAACTAATGGTGTGTCGGCAGTGGATGTTGGCTGAGGCTGCTGTAACTCCACAGCGTTCGAAGACGTACTTGAGGGTATTTGAAGACCCAAGGAAGGAGGTGACTGTGCTTCCTGGGCCGCTGAAGCGATGAGTGAATCCTCTGGAGTCTCTGCTTGAGAATCTTGCAGGGTATCATCGTTGGATGCCTGATTCACTGAAGACTCGCTGACCATGCGCTGGTCTTCGGGTGAGATGGCCCCAGCTTCGTTGGGTCTCCTTGCAGCTACACGCGGCGAATCTGGTGGCGAGACGTCGTAGATATCGTCATCAGCGTCAACATGAGCAGAGGGGCTGGACGTTGGACGAGTCGAGTCTGCAGTGCGCGGGCGGCTCAACAGCGTTGTCGTGTCGCTAGCGATACGAAGATGATGAGTGGCATTAGCAGGCGGGCTCTTACCAGGCTCTTGGTAACTCAGAGGACGACCTGATGCCTGAGGAAGAGTCGGGCGTTCCGGAAGAGGCCACGCCGGTGCCCCAATGGCTGGCGCGGCTGTTTGAGTCCTTGATGGCTGGCTTTGGATTTGCACGCCACCAGGCGTGATGACGGCGTTTCGCAGGAAAGCAGGCAAGTCGCCCGGGTCATCTTTTTGGTACGGGGGCGGCGGTGGGACCCAGTTATCTGCATCACTCTCGTGCGGGTGCTCGCGTCGACCATCCGCTCGCCGATACTCTACCGGTCCCGCAGCTGGCGCTTGAGGATTGCGGCTTCGGTTCATGGCAGCAGCGGTGGCGGCGCGGCGAAGAGTGTTGGTCGATCGTGGCCCATCATGAGAGTAAGGAGCTTCCACGGCTTCCTCGGCCTCCTCCTCTTCAATCATCGAAGCGCTTTCGCCTGCTTGAGGAGTTGAAGATGAAATTGGCTCCTGAACGTTAATCCGCGGCGGTGCCCCAAGGCGTCTTGGAACGAGGGGATCGTCGTCGTCTTCATTTCTGGCTGCGGAATCCTCTCTGGGCTGTGGCATGGGCGGCATGGGTGGCATGGAAGGCATCGGGGGCAAGGGGTTCCCTCGGATGGCCGCACTCGTAGCAGCACGCATCAAGGCACCGCGATCTCCTCGCCTTTGAGCCACGGTTCTGCGGCGTACGATGGCGACCTCGGTGTCTATATCTCTCTGTTCCTCTTCGAGTACCTCGGGCTTTTTCGTCCCCACTTCGATCTCAATCTCTGTCCTTTGGCCGTCATTAAGGCTGTAGTCAAAGTCAAGAAGGGTAACTCTCCCGCCGTCGATGAAGTCGATGTCGTCCTCTTCAACAATGGACTTTCCAGGTGAGATGCCGCGAGCTGCGATAACTAGACGCTCCTGTACCGATGTCTCCCCAAAGCCAGCAACCCACTTCACTGTGCTGACGCCATCGAGCTCTGCAATCTTGGCCCCCCAGACGAAGGTGTTACGAAGCTTGTCGCATAACATTTGCCACTGTGGTACTCGAGGGTTTTCTTGCGCCCGAGATGATGACGATCGTGATGGAGGCCCGCTGTTTCTCCGTCCTTGTCCGGCCAAGGCCGCCAAGCCATCGGCTCCTGCCGCGTTAAATTCGGGCACAGCATCGAGATCTTCCGGCACGCCGTACAGCCAAATATCTTTCCCCTGGAATCCAGCGCTGACGAGGTCTCCGTGGAAGGTAGCCGCAGGCAAAGTACAAGGTGTAAGCTTGGCCTGAGAGCCTGGGTCAGGTTTTGGTCCCGTAAAGTAAGTCGTACCGTTCCGCAGATCGTCAATCCGTACGGCTCTGAAAGTCTCGAAGCTGCGGTCATAAGTCAAGGTCCAGCTAGCCTCCTCTTGGCCCGAGTCTTGCAGAAGCACGGCATGGCTGCAATCACGGCTTGTATTAGGAAACAGGATCGATGTCGTCCATAGCGCGCTGATGCTATCATCGGCCATCTGGTTGCCAGGGTCGTAGTAAGGGGCCGTCAGGATGACCGTGGTTGGTGGCGACGAGTGGATGGTGGTTCCGAGAATCTGAGTACCGTCGAAAGAGAAGGACAGGGCGTCAACTCCATCGCATTTCACTGCTCTCCTATCCGTGGGTAGCGCGCCGGGGTTGACCAAAGATACCTCGATGCCTCCTTCGTAAGCCGCAGCGAGAACAGAACCACACGGGGAAAGCGCAATGGTGCGTGGTGGGTTATCCAATATCAAGGACTGGGTGCGACGAGGCGGGGATTGCTCAAGGTCGTAGAGGTCAACCTGCATCTCAGAAGACAAAACAGCCAACATAGAGCCATCGTCCTTGATACAAGTTGAAACGGGCCGACGCAGTATCTTGAATTCCCTCTTGACGTCGATATCCTTCCCACGCACGTCGAGGACGTAAATACGCGACGAGTTGTAGGCTAGAATATGGTGGCCGCGGGGAGACGGGCTGAACTGCATGCCCTCGCCGCCAGGACATGACGAGGAGCTGATGGAATTGGATATAAGCTTGATAACGGTTTCGCGCGGTCGCAAGTAGGCTTCGAAGAGATTGCGCTTGACCTCTCTGGCGAACAGACGCCTGAGGCGCGGCAGATGTTCATCCTTGACGTCGGCTTCGCGGAGGGGGGGATGGCTCGAGGAGTAGGACTGGCATCTCGAAAGGTGGAGGGCATAGAGTTGGGCCTGCTGAGATACGGATCGCCATTTCGAGTTGAGGAGGACGAGGGACGCGAAGGAGTCGGGGTCGGTAAGCTGGAGAATCCTGAGGCCATGTCAGCGAAGAGTAGAGTCAAGCATGGCGGCAGCATGGACAGACTGTTCGATGATCTCGTCGGGCAGTCGATCAAAAGCGGGATCTGGGGTAAGAATGGGGGGTTTGTCAATGGACGACCGTGGTTCCCCTTCCCCTTCCCGGCGGGCGTCGGTGCTGTTGTCCATGATGGACCAGGACAGCCCGCTTGCTTTGCGTTCGGTGTGTCGTTGCTGTCGCTGCAAGGCTAAAAGAGTGAGGGGCGGGAAGAGTATGTCATGATGAATCGTCCGAGGTTTTGGAAAGGGCCGTTGTTAAGACGAAAGAGGAAGCCAAGCGCAAAGCAAAGATATGAGCCGGCAGAAGGCACACTGGTGTGAGCTGAGTGTGGGATCACAGGTGCTGTGTGGCCGTCTGTCTCTCTCTCTCTTTCTCTCTCTCTTTCGGTCTTCCAGTTGCTGTTGCGGCTGCGGCTGCGTGTGCGCGCGAACGCATGCAACAAGTGGCGGAGCGACGCTAATGGCCACCTGAAGTTAGCATCCTCCAAAACCCCAATAGTTACCAGGTGCAATTCCGTCTGCCTGCTCTTCCCCCCCTGCCCAACCCGCTCATTTGGCATTGGCACCTTATCGGAAGGTACCCGACCAGCCCAAAACTGGCCCTGCCTAGATCTTCGTGCCGGTGGGCAAGCACATCCAAACAGACCAGGGACCCCTTTCTTGGATGAGGCGTCGACGGCGTGCAGAGTCCGAGTACTGATTGTTAGTAGTAGTAGTAGTAGTAGGTAGTATCAGCGAATAGACGGCATCCCTCTCTCGTCAGTGGCTAGCCTTTGTGACCATCCCATTCCCTCTGGTTCATCCTCTCATAGTGGTTGTCTGTCGCAAATCACCACCCTGCACGCCACCCAAACACAACACAGTTACACCAACAGACCTTCCTATTGCATCCACAACTTCATATTCTTAGCCGCCAGCGTTGGTTGTATATATTATAATATCTGTTGGTTAACTTATACGCCTGTGGCCCACCAGCCTAGACCCATGCCAATTGATTAAGCTGCCTTACTACAAAGTCGCGACGCTGCGCATCGAAGAGAAGCAACTTGAAACCGATTGTTTCTTATTTTCCTGACTCTATCTGACCTTGCTCTGCCTTTCCCCCCTCTCCCTTTTCTTTTCATCCTCGTTCTTTTTTTCTACTCGATTTTCTCTTGCCTCAGTATCTGCTGTCTACTCCATACACCACATCTAACTGGTGGCGGTTGCCAACGCTCCGACTGGTGCAACTTGAACGCTGTTGGTTGATACCCCGAGGATTGAAACGTGGATGCATACCCTGAACGGTAACATGCAACATGCAGGGAGACATCCCACCCACTGTGTCAAGATGAGCCATTGGTGGCAACATCCTCCGCCTTTTGGCTATTACCATCCTCGTGCGTTGGTTGGAAGCCATCAACTGCTGCGGACTGTCTTTTCCGGGCTCAATGATTCGCCAAAACCATGCAAACAACCGCCCAGCACAACTCTTCCAACAATCAGCCAACAACCTCCACAGAACACCGCGACTCGCCATGGGAGCTGCAGAATTACCGAATGCGGAGGCACACAAGACATTTTTCTGGGTGCTCCGGCCGTTCTCGACTCCCAGCCAGAACGAGACGCCAAACACCCTCCGGGCGAACGCTGCTGCTATTTTTGGCTGTCATCCTCGAACACCATGTGCAAAGTGGGTGCATTCACAGGCGATGCCGCCAATTGTAGACGCTCGTCAAATAAAATAGGAGACAAGACATGTAGGACAGCCTGGGCTTGTTTCTGTCCGAGCAGGTCGAGTCTGACAGACAGCGTCACGGGGCAAGTCAGATGTCTTCAATCCCTCGCACTTCAGCTCTTGCTTGCCAGCTTACCTAAACGCGGGCACCATTTGGCACCGAGCCGGAACACAACATCACACAACACCTTGGAGTTGAATTGTGTCTCGGTTCAACTGTCCCCGCGGCCGCTGGAGACGTCCCCGTATTTCTTGCTTCATCTCAGCCACGGTTCCTTGAACAATGCCCAGTTTTACCCCGACCAAATGCTACAGAAAAGGAACAGTGACGCCAAAGACGCAGGGAGCGACAATGACACCGTGACACAGAATAGGGATCAACGCACGAATCTTGATCTTTGGCTCAAGAGGAACATGCACCCGGCAAGGATGGTAGCTCGTCAACCGGCTGCGTGAGTATTGGAGCTCATCTATCAGATGAAGCGCCAAGCCGGTAGTACCCTGCGCAGAGGGAGGAACCGTCACGTCTGTTGCATGTTCGTGCCAGGAGCTCTCTGTTACCCATGTTGTTTGAGCGCGGAGAAGCCTTTTGCTTCCCTTGAGTTGAGGCCAGTTGACTTAATGATTTGACAGACTCTTGTACGGCATGTTTGCTCCGGGTCGCCTAGAGACAAGAGGATGTTACCCTTGTCTTCGTCTCGGTGAGCAGCTACTGTACTGCCGAAATTAACTCTCCAGCGCAAACGGTTGGATGTGGTTCCCAGCGGGTTCGCCGCATCTCGTTACAGGGTGTCTCTGGCTTCCAGCGCTGCGCCAGCCGATCAGAGTGACCCCCGCTACCCGGACTCCCTGGCGACGTCACTACGACTTGCAGCTTGGCAGTGCGCTGACACAGGCCGTGCCCCCCATCAAGTCTGCAGCGCAGCCAACATGGCGGGCCCAGGGTATGTGGCAGCGTTGCGTGAAGTGGGCATTGTGTACATACAGCTACACCCATGTTCTTCCCACCTTCCTCCTGTGAAGTCCGCTGGGGGGAAGTAGAGAGGGCCAAGTGAGAGTTTACAAAGACATGCTTGGCGCCGCCAAGGTTCAACCCTCCTGTTCGTTCTCAGCAACATAATTGTCATTGCTGGAGGTGATCCCCTTTTCTCTTGGAACCGATATATCTTCACCCATCTGCGCATCCGCGGTTATCCGGAGACTTATCCACGGTCTCCTCAGGACTCATCTTCGGCGTCCTACGCGCGCCATCCCACCGCTGCAGCGAGTCTGTGAGACTGGCACGGATCGCTCCTCGGAAACGACATGCAGCTGCCGCTAGTTTAGGCACTTTCTCAGTCTCTCAGTCTCGTCTTGCTTTCCCCGCTCGGTTTCCTCTCTCCCCAAGCTGGGTTTGCTCCCACGGTGGCTCTCACGTGGGATCGCGCAGCGCAGCCCGCAGGACCATATGACCTCGAAACATGTTCGCCCCTCCCTCAACCCGCCATGGAGAGGAGGAAGTTCGACTGGCGGAGATTCTCTGCGCCAGTTGCCATCGCAAGCATGATCCTCGCGGTCCTCTCCGTCGTTCTCTACTTCAACATTCGTGAATACCTCACTGCCCGAGATGAGGTTCGATTTGATGTCTCGCATTACCCCGTCACCTCTATGTGCCGCGCGTCGAAGGAGCTAACGCTGGGTGACAGGTCAAACTGCCGAGGGTGACGGTCGATCTCGGTTACGCGAGGTATTCTGGCAACGTGCTCCCCAGCGGCGTGAACCAGTTTCTCGGAATGAGATATGCGGCTCCTCCCATAGGAAATCTGAGATGGCGTGCCCCTCAGGATCCCGAGCCCAAGGAAGGCACCACAGATGCCATCGATGTGAGGCGTCTCACTGTCTCGCCGTGCGAGTGCTGTCCCGCTGACCGAATCCCAGTTTGGGCCGATATGCCTCGGAACGGATGTGACTTATCCTACCTCAGGGCAAGACGAGGATTGTTTATATGTCAATGTTTGGTCGCCTAATAACACGACGCCTGACTCGAAGCTGCCTGTATGGTTGTTCATCCAAGGCGGAGGTAACTCTCTCTTCAATCGGTTGCGCTGTCATTTCGCGAAATGAGTGTTGCATGATCATGTTCTCTCAGCTTCACCGAGCGTTTGGCCACGGCTTTTGTCTAACGTGGCCATAGGTTACACCTCCAATGCCAACCCCAACTGGAATGGCTCTCAGGTCGTCGACGTCTCCGGCAAGAACATCGTCTTCGTCAACTTCAACTATAGAGTCGGCTTGTGGGGATTCCTGGCGAGCGAGCGCATCAGGAATGACGGAGAGTTGAACGTGGGGCTCTTGGACCAGCGACTGGTGATGAAATGGGTCCAAACTCATATCTCAAAGGTGACTTTCACCTCCCACAACCACACCAGACTCATGCTGACTCGCCTAACTCATAGTTTGGCGGTGATCCAAACCATGTCGTCATCCATGGTCTTTCGGCAGGCGCAGGCTCAGTCGCTCTCCACCTCGCCGCCTACGGCGGAAGAGACGACAAGCTATTCGTAGGTGCCATGTCAGAGTCCGTCTTTTTTCCCGCTCAACCCCGCGTGCCTGAGCTCGAGTACCAGTTCAACAGGACCGTGGAGAAGGTGGGTTGCAAGGACGACAAGGACCAGATGGGGTGTCTCCGGGGCAAGGACATCAGGGCCATTCAGGACGCCAACATCGCTTCACCTTTTCCGGGAAGATCGGCAAACCCGCACTTTTACTGGACTCCTTGTATAGATGGCGACATTCTCCAGGACTATCCGTACCGGCTTTACGAAAAGGGATCTTTCATAAAAGTGCCCGTGCTCTTCGGCACTGGAACTAACGGTAAGCCTGCCCTTTACGTTTTCGAGGTTCTCGTTACTCATCATGCCTCTAGAGGGGTCTGTCTTTGCCGCCAACGTCGCAACTCAGGAGGAGTTCGTCTCCTTCATGGCGGACAACTACCCAAAGCTCACAAAGAAGGAGACCGACCCCATGTTACAGAAGTACCCCCTCATGGCCGCCCTCCCGAACCACAACGCCTGGTTCCCTTCCGCCAGCCAGGCCTACGGCGAGACGACCTTCATTTGCCCGGCCAACGTCATCATGGAGGCCTACGCGGCGGCGAACCGCTCCTCCACGAGCTGGTCCTACCGTTTCAACGTCCAGGACAACGACAACACAGCCTCCGGGCTCGGCGTCCCGCACGTCTTCGAGGCGCCCGCCATCTTCGGCATCGACGCGTGTCCGACGCCCGACAGTTTCCGCACGTACAACAGGCCGATCGTCTCGCTGATGATGAAGTATTGGATATCGTTCATCCGGGACCTGAATCCGAACACGTATAAGCTCGACAGCGCGCCAGACTGGGGCACCTGGGGGATGAATCAGTCGCGGTATGTGTTTGAGCTGAACAAGAACCGCATGGAGAACGTTGATGACGGGCAGAAGTCACGGTGCGATTTCTGGAAGAGCATCGTAGAAGTCATGGAGCAGTAGAAAGGCGGCCAAACGGGTAGATGGGCCCCAGGCACAGTGGGTAATGAGGCGTTGCATGTGGTTTTCTGTGCATACGAGGCTGGATTGGATATTGGATTGATACCAACTTGGATGAGAGGACAATCAATGTTATTTTGTGGCTTCTATTGCACAATTCCGAATCTTATTTCTACATCATACCCCTAACTACACACTTGTTTAGTATATTTGGTCTGGGTGTGAGACCGGGCAACAAACAATAGACCGGATCTTCGAATTGAATGAAAGGCGTGAATTTTACTTCGGCTACATGTGAGATAAAGAATGCGGACTCACTTGTTCTCTCCCCACGGTCCCCAGAACGTGGCCCAAAACGACAAAGCAGTCCACAAAAAGATTTGCCAAGGAGCTGTGCCGCATCTTCGGTCTGCCCTCTCAACTTGGCCCAGCCGGCGCCCGCAGCTGCATACGCCACTCTCTCATGTGACTCGTCTCATCAGTTTCTTAGCCCGGTGCAGGCAGCCGCCTCAACATCCGCGTGTCGTCGCCACCGGCCGTCGTTCTCGTCAGAGCTTTCTGGCCAGGAAAGCACGACTTGAGCTTCATCCTCAGAAAAAGACTTTGCGGTTTCTCGGGACGCTTTCAGCGCATCCTTCGACGGACGATCAAAACATGGACGAGGGTACTTCATCGAGCCGTCAGATCATCACTGACGAGCCGGTAAACCGCAATGAGATGACGTGGGATCTCGAGGGCCTAAGACGCCGTAGTGCGTCCGCAGACAGCGACGGTATGTATCAGGCTGTGCAAGCCAACCATCGCCGGAGGACTCGACTGAGGCATGATGCTTTGAAAAAGGTGCCACTTCGGACGACGAACGTACCGAGACCCCTGCCCCAAGGAGGACCATTCACGAGACGCCTGAACATCGTAGGAGGAGGCGGCGGAGACTGGAGGCTGAGATGCAGTCGGATGGTATTTTCGGGATTGTGAGTTCTCCCCGGCACGAGATACCAAGACTGGATCACAGAGGCTAACTAAAGACGCGGCTAGTTCTTTTGTCTTTCTGGACTCATTTACTGTTTTTAACACTGACCCAATATTCTTGTACGCCCAGCTTGTTGGTCGACCCGTAGCCTAGTCCTTTCCGTCATATAGAGAGCCTCTGCATACTCTCGTCGCGATCAAAGAAACCCCTCTGACAAGTAAACACCAACAACACGATTGCGGTACCATCACTGCTTATGAAACATGATTTGGGGTGGTTTGGAAGCGTTCAAACTCATGTATTCGTGTATGTTTGTCTGGTAGAACTGATGTAGAATTTGCAGCAAGAAAAGAAATGCGGCTTTCGCTCTGGCTCTGACATTCCACTCTCCGATCAACTGCTCAAATGTGCTATGCTATACGGTGGACGTTCCTCCAGCACAAGAGCGTTGTAGTCTAGGATGAGGCCGGAGCTGGGCTTTTGGCCGAAGCTTCGGCCGAAGTCTGATCCGCAGCCGGAATGGACGCATAATCTGTTGCGGGGGTCTTTGCCGGAGACTGAGGTTGACTTGCAACCGGCGCCGGAGGGGAGGACGGAGCCGGAGTGGGTGAGGCGGCCTCAAGAGAAGCGGGGGCCGGAGGAGCTGGGGTGGGCTCCTTCTCCGGCTTGCGTCCGATGAGACAGTAGCTGCATCACTCGTCAGCACCGTAAAGATATAAGAACAAGCAACAAATTCGACTTACATCGGCCAGTACGCGTGGATATTTCTATCCTTGAGGTTGTTTCGCACGTCAACAAGGAAAACATTGACCTCTTCTGGGGTCCAGTTGTGGGCGCGCGTCAGTGGTGCCATACAGAAGCCTTCGAGTCCTTCAGCCATGTTTTGGCCATGGAGCTCGCCGAGCTCCTTGTACTTTGGGTCCTTCGCCCAAGGGTTGGTAGGCCACTTGTAGATGCTCAAGGACACGTCGACGAAACCAATCTCAGTCAACAGCTCCTTGAGGGGCGGGATAGGAATATAAGGACGTCCGAAAATTTCCGACGCTTCGAGGAGCAGCTGGCAGCATTTTATGAGCGGGTGATCGGGTGTCAATGTGCCGTCATCGGAACGGGGGAACAGGTCGAGTTCCTGCAGCTCGACCCAGCCGCCTGGCACGAGATTACTTGATTATTACTTGGTTAGTTGTAGGTCCAGTCTCGTCTTTTGAACATTACAGTTTCGATCATGAAGTTATGATATTCTAGGCAGTCTGCATGCACTGTGATGCGCGCGGAATGGGCCAAACTTACTCATAGCATTTTTGCAGATACACCTTCCAGTCATTCACGCATGCCGTCATAACTCGACTATGAATATAGTCGAATGGCCGCGAGTATGTCCAATCCTCTTCAAGATCGTCAACTTCAAAAGTGACGTTGGGAGGTGCACTAGGGATGCGTCAGTGCTTTGACAGCCCTCTGCTGGTTAGAATAACCGATACATACGCGTCGGGAAAGGTCGGGGAGAGATCCATGGCGAGGACCTATATTTTACGGAAGGTTAGCTCCAGTCGACCTCGTCTCAGACGTGTCATAAGGGCAGGAGACCCCGTGTCAAATTTAAACCAGAATCTTCTTACATCGGATTCAGGATGTTCGTCTCCAAAATTGACTGCCCAGATGCCTGAGCCAGTGCCAACATCAAGCACTCGGCCAACTTCGGAGTCCGGATGGCAAGGAGGGGCAACACCGAGCCGATCGTCGAGAACAAAAAGCCACAAGTAGTGCTGCGAATCTAGGAAACAATATTAGACACCAAGTATGAAACTCACATGGAGTCAGTACGCGTAGCATTACCTAGTCTCTCCATTTCCCTCTGGTCGTTTGGGATATTGTATTCTAAAATGACGTTAGGAGAGGTCCGTCAAGCACGTCAGTGGGTGGGTTAGCTTACTGCCATCTTTGTAGCGATGATAAGTTCTGCCGTTCTCGAACCTATAGTCGAGGATGGAGGAGCGTAGACTGGTACTGGAAGAAGCAATGCTCTAGACACCAGAAAAGTGAGTGGAATGAAATCTCTCAGCTTCTTGACTGAGCAATATGCTTGAGCTTACGCTTCCCATCTCGGAACGAGTGTCATCCGACTGTGAACAGGGTCAGAACCGCCACTGTGGATATATCCCGACATGTTTAACTTCTCTTACCTCGTCGTCCACATCAAGGATGACTGGTTGGTTATCTTGGTTGTTTTGTGCCATTTTTTGCTGCTTCTGCTTCGCGTGGTGTCAGAAACCCTTAATGCTAAGCGATATAGCAATGCTGGAGCTTACAAAACTCAATCTCAGTGTAACCACTATCTCGGGTAGCTCGCTCGTAACGATATGTCGCAGGCTTCAAGAGAAAAAGGAAAAGAAAAACATCGACGGGGGACCGGCGAAGGACAGTCAATCCCTTTTGTGACGAAAACGGATGATTTCAGGTGAGTGCCCCTCTTCTTGGCCGGTTTGCCGGGGGGGCAAGCGGAAGAACCAACGTGCAAACATGCATATGCACCTCAACGGCGCTCAGTTGCCCCTTTGAAGATAATTATGGAGCAAAGGAAACTACTGCCGAATAGGAGGAGGATATCAGAACCAGGAAAAAGTGCTATATCGGTTGGCCTTGTTCGTCTGGATTCTGAACTTCCTGGATCGGAAGGCGTTCCGTATCCACAGCACAGCTCTTCCTCATACCCCACCTACCAAGCAACCCACTTCAATCATTACAGACCCCAGGTTGTCAGTTATTTCCCATATGTCATCCGTCTTCAACAATTGGCTCTGACCGAACTAGCGAGACAATAACGACACACACTATCCAGAGGTAATGCGCACTGTACCTAATTCGTTTTTCTTCCTGCAAATAACCACGATTCGTTTTCCTCCAAGTAGATCTCCCTTCCACCTTATAGTCACAACTTGTTTCTAGTAAGAAGGATAAGCCAATTTGCAATCCGAACAGGAAGCTGGCACTGGGGTCACGTCAGTAGCCAGAGCCAACACCAGAGCCGTAGCCCGAGTTGGAGCTGAGGTAGGAGACTGCAATATAGCATCATGCTGGGGTGAAGCCGGGGGTGTATTGAAAATGATGAATGGGGTTGTATTATCAAGCACAAACTCTTATAGCAGGCCTCGGGGTTTGGGTTCCGGGTGTTTCTAACATATTCAAACTCATGTCTTTGCATATAGTTGCTCTATAGATCATCCTCGAATATACAGTCAACTATGCAGATATGCTGCTCGTAATTGTTTCTTCTAGCTCTGGGAGCGCACTCCTTCATAAAACCCGAAATCCGCCATCTGGCGGACGCTACTCGGCGACACTTCCTCATAAGGTCGGCGTTGGTCTTCTGGCTGAGGCAGCTAGAGCTGTAGTCGGAACTAAAGCTTAGCCCGGGCTGAACCGCAAGGTCGCTACCGGAGCTTGATAGGAAGCGGGAGGCAGTGTCGGGGAAGCGGGACCTCGAGGGGCCGGGGTTGGCTCTTTCTCCGGTGTGCGCCCGATGATCCAGTGCCTGGACTACAACTTAATAAAACAAAGACTCTGAGGAAAAAAGTCTCTCTCTCTCTCTCTCTCTCTCTCTCTCTTTCCAAAAAAGAAGAAGAAATAAACGCTTGCGGCGTCCAACAGGCATGAACAGACTTACCCTTAATGTTCTTCCGCATGCCAATCGGAAAGACACTGATCTCCTCTGGGGTCTATTCATAGATGCGCGTAATGGACGCAAATATGAATCCTTCGAGGCCAGTAGTACATTCTCGCAGTGTGCAAAGCCGATTTACTTGCACTTTGGGTTCTGGGGCCAATCGTTGAATGTCTACTCATGAAATTCCATTTCTACGCCACCAAAACAGATCTCCTTTGCTAGGTGCTGAAGAAGGGTGCTTCGAGGTAGGGGCATCCCGGCTGCTCTGAAATCCCCAGGAGTAGCTTAAGCCACTTGATGAGAATGTGGTCTTCTTTGAGAGCTCTGTGCTCGGACTTTAGCATCAAGGCGAATTCTTGAATTCCAAGCCATCTGCCTGGTTCTAGCCCCCATTAGCAATTTTGTGAAAGCCGCTCCTGTGATGTCAAAAGATTGCCGTCTCAGACTGCCAGTGGCACCCTATGGCTTCTTTCCAACGAAAAAATACCTGCAGGTCGCACTGGTAAGCAAACTAGGGAAACACAACTCCAAGACAGTGTGCCACTTACACAGGGAAATACGCATGGTAATTGCTGTTTTTGAGATCCTTCCGGACATCGATCAGAAACACGTTGACCTCCTCCCAGCTCCAGTCAAAGGCACGCGTCAATGGGGCCATGGCGAGGGCTTCGGCTGCTTGCGAGATATTCTCGTAATTGTACGCCCCGAGCTCCTTAAACTTAGGATCCCTAGGCCAGGTGTTCATGGGCCACTTGTAGCAGCTGAGGGTAACTTCCACGAACCCGACCTCCTCCATAAGCGTCTTGAGTGCGGGGACGAAGACGTACTCCCGCCCTAGCTTAACCATGGCCTCGCTGAGGAGCTTGCAGTATCTATTTAGGGCGCAATCTGAAGGCAGTGAGCCATCGTCGGACTGGGCGAACAAGTCAGGCTCCTGCAACTCTAGGAATCCACCGGGTTTCAGATTACTACATTGTATAATACTATGAGTGAATGAACCCTATCGAAAGACGGGAACTGAAAAATCGTTTGAGCGATTCCAGCTGCCTAATCCTAGATAGCATATCGCGGGTACGTATGAGGAAAGTGAATTGGAAAGATGATCACCTACTTGAAGGAATTGGTAAGGAGATCTTTCCAGTTCGCAATGCTTGAAGTCATGAAGCGACTATGAATATAATCGAAGGGCTGGCTGTACGTCCATTCCTCTTCGAGGTCATCAATCTCGAATTTGACATTCGGGCCCGTGCTAAATACAGAGCTGTTAGTATCCCGGAGACACTATATGTACTCCGGTCTCAAGTATTGACTCACAATCCCGGTTGTATCGCTGACAAGTCAACGCCGAGGACCTGGACGTTAATGAAATATTGGACCAAGTTTGATGTGGCTTCCTTTTTAGGCGACTTACATCAGCCTCAGGGTGGTCATCACCAAACTGCATGGCCCAGATGCCTGTTCCCGTGCCAATATCAAGCACCCTACCAACCTTAGCACCCGGTAGGCAAGGAGGCGCAAGGCCAAGGCTACCGCCGAGCGTCAGTAGGCAGATGTGGTGTTGTAAATCTATTCCGTCCCTTGGCATGAGTAACCTGGGGGACCTGCGAGGGGATACAGATAAACATTACCTAGTCTGTCCATTTCCCTCTCGTCGTTGGGGATGTTGTATTCTAAGTCATTGTCAGTCAATTCACAGGTGCAAACGATGAAGCATATTTGGAACATTACTGCCGTCTTTGTACCGGTGGTAAGTCCTACCATTCTCAAAGCGGTAGTCCAGTGTGGAACCGCTGATGCTGATAGTGGATGGAGCAATGCCCTAAGCACATCTCGTGAGTAAGGTGATGGTGGTAACGCAGCGTTGGCCATTACGTACTCCAGTCGGAGACTGGCCTACATCTGCAACCTGCAAACACTGTCAGATTATCGAAGCATACAAACGTTGTATATCATTCTGAATTAACACAGTACCCCTTCATCGGCGTCAATAACAACCTCGTGGTCGATATGCATCATTGTTGTGGATTCTTGTAGACCAGTATCAGATGGCGGAGTCACTGGCATCTCTAACTTAATCTTGGAGGTGTAAATGATGCTGGACCCAGTAGTAACGTGGATGCAAATAAAAAGTCGATTGGTTCCCCCCTAAAAAAATAAAAAATAAAAATAAAAATCTCAAAAGGAGTGACAGAAAACCAGCCATCCGGATTTGGGCAGGTAAGCCATATTTAACCCCCTCTTCATGGTCGAAGGAGAACCAACAAACAGATGTACTAACTAACCAACGGCGAATTCGCCTCTTCGCAATGCCTGCCTGCATGTGGGGGGTGAGGGAGCCACGTCCAAATGGAAACGAGACTCGGTAAGGCAAAAGAAGGTTGAGCAACACCATCCTCCCTCGTCCCTGTCACCAGCCTGCATGGTCTCTTCGACTCCGTAGCCTGCCCTGCTTGGATGTCCAAAACGGCGATGAACTCATTCTGCGAAATACTCTTCCTGTAGATGGCCTAGTTCTTCGCACGCATTGGATGAACTGCATTCGTCCGAGATGACCAGGGTCTGATAGCCACCCTTGCATGAAGTGGTTGGTAGCCGGAATTACGAAAAGTCAACCGGGCAACAACGGCTCTTCGCTTGTCGCAGAGGAGATGGATCGTGACCTGCATCAATCTTTAGAAGCACGCAGATGAATGCCCCAGCTCCGAATTCTGCAAATCTATTCCCCCCCTTTGAGCTATCAGGCGAGTTTATCATCCCGATGATATATGGTGATGGGGCACCCAGGACTTTCACCTTGGATGCTTTCTTACACGCAATCTACGGGCACAAAAATTTTGCACTAAATTCAAGCAAAAATACGTTGATGTTCTGTTCACATCCTCAAAATTTACCCGAGACGCTCCTCATCCGTAGTCAGAGCCTGGGAGATGACTGCGCCAGTGAAGGCTCGCACCAAACAACTTTGGCTCTTGGCCTCGACTGAGAAACCTATGCAAGTTTTTGCTGCGCCGTGCCAAGAATTTTGCGACCAGCCCAGAGGGGCGCCAATCGCGAGATTAGAGGCAAGAAGACGGTTGGAGGACTTCACAGCAGCAGCGGAAGCTCATGCAACAGCCAATTGACCAGTATTATCAGGCTATATCAGTCGCTCCTAAGCACAGAATCAAGTGCGCTTCGCTATTGGGATCCTTGGCCAGAGGTGTATGAGCTATTCGCAACGGCTGAGGGCTACGTCTTAGACCCGACTTCCTCCATGAGCGCCTTGAGCATGGACATGTCCACGAACTCACAGCCGAAGATGACTGCCGCCATCTTGAGGAGTTTATCGAATCTAGCGAGCGCACGGTCTGGAGTGAAAGAATCATCGTCGTCCTTAAGGTTCACTTCGGCTTTTTGGAGCTCGAGATAGAGGCCGGCTCAAGGTTACTGTCAACATGTAAGAGAGAATGCCTCAAATTCCAAGCGACTCCACAGAAATAAAGACACTTAATCGTTTGTTCTTCTAAAGGTAGGTATAAAGGCTTTATAAGAGACACATGGGCGAGAATGATAAGCACTTGAAACACTAAGCAAGGTGCTCCTTGCAATTCTTGAGGTCCTGAAGCGACTATGGATATGGTTGAGCGGTTGATGGTCTTCGATGTCATCGATCTCGGATCTGACATTCGGAGCCACACTGAAGAAGGGCACCTTTAGTGTCTGTCAAGATTGCCGTAGCTAGATCTGGGCTGAACCATGCTCATAAGTCCGGTTGCGTAGCAGACAGATCGACGCCGAGGACCTACAACCAAAGCCTGATCAGATATTGTCTGGTGTACTCCTGAACGAGCCGCCACTATCTTCTCCGGCATGAGTTACGTCGGCTCCATGGTGATCGTCACGAGACTGGATGGCCCAAATGCCAGTGACGGCTCCAACATCAAGTGCTCTGTTGACCTCGACACCTGGCTGACAGGGACCAGAGCAAAGGCAGATGTGATGCTGCATGTCTGAAGCAACTAGAGAAAGGACCCGAGGGATTCTGCAATAAGACATCGTCAAGCATAGACTTATCTAGTCTATTGTTCTCCCTCTTGCTGTCAAAAATGTCATCCTCTTAGCTTTGATCAGTACACTGAATGGAGACTCAAAGCAAATCGTGGTAGAGTCACTGGTGAATCTTACTTCCGTCTTTGTATCGACGGTAAGATCTACCATTCTCGAATCGACAGATGGTGGACTTGTTCGCACAAGGAGGGGGGACGGCTACTGTTGTAACGGGTAGACGGATAATGACACCCATCTTCTTGGCTGGAAGACAAACCAACAGACGTGCATCATGCAGACCGACGGCGACGTTGCGCCCTTTTGCAGTGCTGCAGGCGGAGGCGAGGAAACGTCAACCGAACGAGAGCCAAGCCGGTCAAGATGGGAGGTCAAGCACAATCATGTAAGCCTGCGGCGGCAGCGATCTGCCAATGCTCCCAACGCTCTTGCCTGGCTGCTCATTTCAAGGGAGGAACTTGCTTTTCCCCCCCCTGGGCTCGCAAATACCCCATCCAGGGTGTGCATGCAATGAACCCGCCTTGGCCGAGATCTGTTACCACCCTGGGAACCCGAATCCTCGCAGGAGGCGGAGCTCACCCGGCACACACTGGGTGCCAACACAACAGCCCTAGCAGCAGGTCGCTGCAGCTTCCGAACGTTTGTGGTGCAGGAGCTTGCCAGTGACTCTTCGGCTCCGAGAGTGTCCGGCTCCGACGCCTGTCAAGTTCTGGACGTCTGCGTACGGAAGCAGTCCAACGCAAATCACACTCCCGCCAACGCCAGTGGAGGATGGTGTTCGCGGCGGTTTGTTGAGCATCTCGCCGTTGTCTCTCCACGTTTGCGAAGAAAACCTTCACTGGCGATGTATGACCCATCCTTAAAGTGACAGAATAGAACAGTAATTTCATGAGAATGCTGGAAAGTGATGCAAATAACCCGACTCCATATTACTACAGCTTCCTGAAGGCCATCCAGGCCTGGCCCGATGAGATATTTCTAGCTTATGTCCATGCTTTAAAGCAAAAAAAAAAAAAAAAAAAAAAAAAAAAAAGGATGAAATTATTCCTTGGGGAAGAGTTCCGCCGAGATATCCTTGTCCTTCCTCTGGTGATTTGACCGGCTCGAACTGCTGCCAATAACCGTCGGCACATCGCCGTCGACATCCGGGTCGTACTCGGCATCATCCGCATGCTTCGCCTTTTTCAGCTTGAGGCTCGCGCCATCATCCGAGTTCGCGTCCTCTTCGCTCGCCGAGTCGGCGTCATCGTAGGGGCCGCCACCCGCGTGCCTTGCGCTCCAATCGGGGTCCTCGTCCGGCAGCCGCTCATGCTCGTGCTGCGGCTGTTTGATGAAGGAGTCGATGATGTAGTACTGCATGGCGTTCATGACGAGCGGGAAGAACATCATGACGAAGAAGATCTGCAGCTGCTCGTTGCCCTCAGTCCACCGCAAGGCCCAGTCGCCAACGCGCGAGATCCATGGCAACAGGAGGAAGATGATGAGGACGCAGAACTTCATGCCAAAGAGACCACAGAAATAGATGAACGACTGCTTCAGCCACCACCAGGCGTTGGGGGGGCTGCCATAGTTGCCGGACCGAATCGACTCTTCGGGCTTGCCAAGAGGAGTATACGATACAAGAGCGGTCAGGACTCGGAGGAGCACGATAAGAATGGGGATGCCGATCGTGGTCTGCGGCAAGAATTAGCTTTACGTCCAAGACAGAGCAGCAGGGAGAGGGCTTACGTCGATGGCGAGGTTGAGCAGATAGAAGGAGCACGGGTTGGGAGTGTAATCCTCATCCCGTCTCATCAGTCTCCGGACGTTGGACGTCGTGGCGGGGTCCAGCGTTACGGAGAAGCGTCCTGACGTCAACATGGACATGAAAATGTTGGCGATGTGAACCAGGACCGAGCCAAACACCTGCTTGGACACGTCGAAGAACCAGATCTTGACGGGACGCTGTGGCCGCTCTCTCCAACGCTTGAAAACGAGAGACAGCAAGGCAAGGCCACCAAGGGCGGCCTGGACGATGAGGGCGAAGGAGCCCAGCAGGCTGCACTCGCCATTGCCACCATCCTCTCCGTGTGTCGTCGCTGCGGTCGCTGTCGCGGCGGCGGCGCTGCTCACAGCGGTCGCGATGGCGCCCGCGAGATTTTCTGTCGGGGTCGCGATGGGAATCATGGTTGCTGCTGCTGCTGAGGCTGTTGCTACTACCGCTGCGGCGAGTGTTGAAGGGACATCTTGGGCAGCGGACGCTATCGCGTAGGGTGGCGGGGGGGCCATTGGCCTGGCCGGCTCGGGGGTTCGAACGGGACTAGGAGGGAGGGGACCAGGGACAAAGAAAAAAGGGCTGTCTCGTGCGGATGACGGGGTGACGTCTGGTCGAAGGGGGGCGAGACGCGGCGACTGGTATGCGAATGACGTTTTGGGACAGATGGGCGATCGCTTTCGGGGGCGAACAACGGGTTTTGGCAGACTAGTCGGAAGGCGAGACAAAGCGCTTGCAGCCGTCGTGTGTAGGAAAAAGAAACCCGAGAAGGCAGTGAAGAAAGAAGAAAAAGAAGAAGCAACACAAGACGCGTAGCAGAAGAACCCCTATGTCTTGAGGGAGGAAAGGGTTGTTTAAAGAAAAGAGAGAGAGAAACACGGATGTAGGCCAGAGGAGAAGAGAAGAATACTTTAGGTGCGGACAACCGAAAGGTGATCGTCTACGGGGATTTGATGGGCGGAGGCTGTCACGAGGCGGAGTAAAAGTGACATGCAGCACAGACACTGGAGGCGGGTTAGGTACCGGTAGGTGCCAGTGCTTAGGCAGTCGGTCAGCCTTTAGGTGAGGATGAAAAGGTATCAAGATACGAAAGCGCATGAGCCCTTGGACGAAGCCACGGGTCAGTGAGCGCGTTGGTCTGGCGCGAGATTTTGGGGACTTGGGACTTGTGACTTGGGACTTGGGGGACTCGAGACTCGGGTCCGTCGTTGTCGCTTGCACGCCAGCTAAACAGCGAGGCGTCGAGTCTGGCAGAACGGTCAGTGATGGACATGAGCATCTTCTCCTCATCTCTTGCGCTGTCACGGCCGTGCTGCTCTGGCGCATCCGTAATCGATTTCGCACGGTTGGAGCCTCCGCCCACCCAGGCCAGGCCAGGCCCTGACACAAGCTTACTTCTGATTGGGCTTAGCGTCCCCGCACACCTTAACCGACCAGGATGCTCGTTAATTAGTCACCTTTCCCCTTCCCCCTTCCCACGGCGACAGGTTGCCGTGATCGTTAACATTTCGGCACCAAGCGAAACAGGCTCCGGGGGTGCCTGGCATTGCCTGGATGGCGGTTAGGGGGCAACACTCGGGGGTTAAGGCGCTAGCCCAGGCTTGTTGGTGCTTCACGGTTTTACAGTTTGGAGCTTGGGGGGCCTCGGGTGGAGTCTACTCGAGATTAGGAGATTTAACACGGGAGAGTACATCACGAGGTTGCTCAGGAGGCTGCGGACAATCGGACGACGGACGACGGACCGGAGGAAACGCCGCCGATCTCTCCAACCGGATGGCAAAGCGATTCCATGTGGCTGCCGCGGCCAATATCCGCCCGAGACTCCTAATCATCTGCTCTGCCTGAATCGACCGTTCAACCTGCGCCGTTGTAGACCATTAGTCTGTCCAGGTAAGGGGTCCGGCACCCAAAGTGGGATGAAGTGGGATTCGATTTCAAGTCTCTCCTGCACTAATAGGTTGGCATTTTATCCCTGAGAGCCGATTTACGAGATTCGCGGATTTTAGTCCCATCCCCCCCCTTGTCTTGGCTGATCCGTTGCTACCGCTCTGGACTCCTTTGTCCACCGTGGCATCGCATCCTCCACCGCCGGCGTCTATAACGCGACGTCCGGTCCTCGCGGAATTACTTAAAATCTGGTCATTTTATGTGACAAGTCCTCACAAACAAGGAGACATGACACACAACAAGAAAGAGCCAAGCATTACGGCAACAAAGTTGGATTAATTCTCTGTCAGCGTTATTCGATTCCACCATTGTCCTACTCACTCCCAACTCGTGCCCAACACGACTCATCGTCGGCTATCAATAGTAACGCGAACATACGCCCTTTCTTGTTGTTTGTCCTGGCATAGATAGGCTCGCCAACCAGAGCAAAAGAGGGGATGATCACCGCTGCGAGTCCTCGGCCAGCCACGATTTTCTTTTCTTTTTCCCTCTCTTCTCTCTCACCTGCCTCACAGCGCCGCTGACGGCTGGAATTCTTCCCACTCAATAGGCTTTTCTCTAGGCCCGTCCCGAGGACCTGGTTGCCCAGCTGCCGCTCCAGCAGTCTCACCCGCTGGCATCCGTCGCCCCGTCTGACATCTGCACAGAACCTGTCATGGAACGTTGTCTTGGGGCCGACATCGCCTTGGCTGCTACTGTAATTTCCTGTGACACCAAATTGCGGATTAAACGCACCGCGGCGGGTTTATTCTGCGTGTCCGGAATGGTCATACATAAATACGGCAGGCCCGGTGTTGAGTGGAATGGTTCAATTTCTCCGCTACGTGACCAAACAAGTTTTCAATGCCAAACAGAAGCAGACCCAAACTTCGCTCGCAAAAATCGCTTCAAATCCGTTTTTTATATCCATACGCCGTTACCTTGCGGTGGTGAACGAACCAACCGTGTCCGAGCCCGTCCGTCCCTCTTTTGCAACCCAAAAAACAAAAAGCAGAAGAAAAATTTAGACGGAAAAAAACTGGACAAAGAAAACCATCATGGAGTCTCCAACTCAGGCAATCACCAGCTTATCCAAAGCAACCCGTGCAATTTCTATGATTTTCAAGCAGTGTCGGTTCTCTTTGCTGTCGTCGTTCCCGCCCGGGACCATCAAGTTGTGGGATGTGTGCAGCATTGGATGAGGGTGCCCGGCTGCAACCATGGCGTCAAGCTGATTGTGTCGGTTGTTCGACCTGTCTTCCATCTCCTTGATGACGTCCCTGAGGCCGAGGTGATGATACGGCTCGGCGGACCCGGTGCCGTCGCTCCTCTCAAAATCGTGACCGTAAATGTCAACCTTCAAAAGCCCCCTGACGGAAAGCCTCCAGATGTCCGGGTTCATTTCTCGGTTGTCAACGAACTCAACGGCACCGCATTTGCTATCTCGCCTGCGCAGCTCGCCCCAGAGCCCACCGTATTCGGCGAAGCTGAATGTAATGTTTCGACCCTCTTTCTTGGCCCGGGCGGCTTCGTTATCAATGAGCTCGAGGATTTTGGCGTAAGCGTTGGCAGTCGACGGGAGAATGGCGCCCAACATCATCATGTTCTGGAACGCTTGCATCGGGGGCGGTTTCTTTATATCTGTAAGGCTGCATGCCGGGCAGTGGATAACATCGTGAGCCACTCGAGCTGCTGACCTGGCGATGCCCATGGCGATCTTGACATCATTCGGTAGCCTCGACAAGGCGTCCAAGCAAAGAAATATCTGAGAAAGACAGGAACATGAAGTGTTGTTGTACGCTTTGAGAGTAGCTTCTGGCTCTTGGTTGATGCCGTTATCGTCGTCGTTGGTATTGGCAGAAGAGGACGACTCGGGGGTGCTTGTGCTTAGCGTACGGGATGTCTCTGATGATGTTGGAGGGGAAACACCAGGCCCCGTCCCGGGCACTTGCGCCAAGAGCAGGTCAGTAAAGCTGTTGTTGATATCTTGAGGCAAACCCTCGTCAGCAGAGTCACTTTCGTCAAAGTTGATGCCACCTAACAGGTCAACACCCCCAACACCCAGCTGGAAATCTCCCGCAGGGTACCGTGGCTCTGTGTAAGCCATGGTAAGGCTTGATAGCTCAGGCGGCAGCGTCGACGGCGGCAGGCCTTCCAAGGGGGAGAGTAGGTCAAGGTAGTTGATGTTGGAGTAGTCCTGGGTGAAGAAGGCCGAGAAGTCGGTGTCTAAAGTCGGTTGTGTGAAGAGTGGCACCTGGGGCTGCTGGTCTGGGCTCTGCGGCTTGTCGGAGGAGGGTTGTTCTTCAGATTCTTCGACATGTCTACGCTTCCGTGGCCGGCCCATCTGCTTCTGGGGCGAGTAGACACATCTCAGGCCCTCTCTCTTACAGCGTGAGCAGCCATCAGGCTCCTTGGTGCAGGCAAGCTTTCGCGAACCTGAAAAAATCTCATTAGCAACCTGCTAGGCTGGGGTGGGCCGGAGAGGCATGGACTCACGACACTCATCACACGCACGATGCTTGATGACACCGTCGACGGACCTGGACTGAGGACTACTTTGGGGCATGACTTGATATGATAAGGGTAGGGAGGGTACTAGAGAGGCTTTGTCGTGAATGCCTGACAACGTGCGATGGACGAACGATTCTGATTACTCAGAACTTTCCACACAATTGGGAGTGCGGCGCCCGGGAGGGATATATGTAAGTGACGGGGAATGTATGCAGGCGATGCGATGTTGGCGTCTGTGGCTCTGTACGGCAGCGACAACGGTGAGAGGGCACAACGAGGGAGACCTTGCTGCTACCTCAGCTCGTGGCTTGCTTTCCAGCTGAATCTCGGGGTGTCTTGCTTCTGGGGCCACGGTATCCACGAGGTGGAAGCATGCGTATGGTGACACCGAAGGCTAACGTGAGATGCGGAAGCAATGTTGGCGTGAGCGAGTGAGGGGCAGACTGAGGGGATGGAGAAAGACACACGAGGTCAAGCAAGAAAAAGGGACGGGGAGAAGCCTGTCCCGTCTACGGCGTCGATGTCTAAGGTCGACAGCCACGCAGCACAGCTTTGCTTACCTTAGATCAGGCCCCCCTAAGACCAACTCGGACACTTCTGGTGTGGGGGATCCATCCGTAAGGCAGGGTACCTCGACTGGGCGAAAAAGTACACACGAAAATGCCATGGTTGGGTGCCCTTCTCACCAGTCACTCCATAGTCCGCCTCCAAAGGATTCGAGGCGGCGTCAGCACCACCTTAACCTGCATAAGACGGAGCCCAAGGCCGGATCCGAGGTACTTCATGTTTAGACAGTTAGGCTAGTTCGCCGTTGAAGCCCGCACTGGCTCTGCTGTCATCATATCGAGAGTACCTCCCAGGCAACAAAGATAGCCGGCCAATCTGCCAAAAACACAGCAATCGTGACCTGCCCTTCAAGGTTCCCTACTGGTCATGCCAAGACACCTCATACTGGCTCAAGGCACCATTGACTTGATCAGAAGAAGCCACGAAGTATGCTCTAATAACGGATCAAGGTTCGTAATGGACTTCATGTCTCAACGCCTACCTCGGTTTGTGCAGACGATGGTTCTCTTGGATCAAAGCAGAGGCCGCACTCATCGCGCCCCAAAATCGGTCAAGTGCATCACAAGAACAAGCCATTGGAGTCATCGGCATGGGACAATTGCATCAGTGATGCGCTTTTAGCCAGGGCACCAGCTTCTCGAGCAGGTTCTCCCTACGAGCCGTTTCGGAGCAGACCGAAGCCTCTCAACCGGTCACTGGCATGACCGGGCTGATGATGGAACATTGGAACATTGGAACATTGGAACATTCACAGGGAAAGCCCCTTTGGGCATGGTGAGATCTCGCAAGGCACCCTGAGAGGATTCCACGATCCAACAAACGCGTGTAAAGGGGACATTCCGCTTCGTTCCGCAATGGTCCAGCGTGGTGCACTGCGTCCATTCGTGCCAAGAGACCATCTCGTACCTGCTGCCAGTGAGTCTCATGCTACGTTGTAGTGCGTCCAGTGCTGGTGGTTGCTTCTGGCTTAGCAGTGCGGCGGCTGAAAGGCGCCCTGTAGGGCCACCCATGCACTGCCGGAGACTGGGAAATGGCCGGAAAGGCGCCATGTCAACGACAGGCGTTCAGGCCTTCAGGTGACTCGCTCAGCGGCAGCCATCGTGGCGCATTGCTCATCAATTGGGACATGCAGCAGCTCCACTTGTTCTTGAACCTCTGCATCTACGTACCACCTCAGGGTCGTGGCGCCGGCCAGTCAGATCGGCGATGGCTCGTCTCCCTGCGTTGGTTCTGTGCTGTGCTATGTTGCAGTTCGAATCGCATGGCGTTGAAGGTGTTTGTTGCAGGGCAGGGCAAATTTCCTGTCAGATTTACATAATTTTGGAGTTGCACTTCCGACCGGCTTGGGGAAGGCCCTTCTGAGCGATTCCACTCGTCCCTTCTGGGCGATTCCACTCGTCCCTCTCGGCCAACCCCGCTAGGCGGTGTGGAGCGCGCTAGCACCGTCCGACGGCAGAAAAAAAAATTCCAGAGAAGGCGCTCGCCCAAACCGCCTGCACCTGCATCGCGAACTGAAGCTCCAAAAATAGCCATTTCACCACCATTTTGGCTTGTCTTTCTTCCCACCACACGATGCCGGCACGACAAGCGTTAGGCAAGCGGAAGGAACCGCAGGCGGAGGCTCCTGTGCCCGTCGATGACGAATTCGGCCATGCAACCTTGGAGGGTGTCCTGTCTCAGAGCGAGGATGATTCCGACTACGAGGAAACCTCCGAGTCTGACGGCGAGCACAATGGCCTGAACGGCGAACTGTCGGAGGACGAGGACGAGGATGACGAGGAGGACATCTTGAGCGACGACATTCCCTCCGACGCCGACGACGAAGAAATTGCCTCGAAACTCAAGTCGACGAACCTCGGCAAGGACTCTGCCGCCGCTGCCGCCGCTGCCGTCGGCGACGAGGACGACCAACCCAACTACAGGGTCGTCAAGGACGCCAATGGCAACGAACGCTACGAGTATGACGAGATCGACGCCGACTACGACTCTGACGACACCGATGCCCAGGAGCCTGTCAACACCATCGGCAATATTCCTCTGTCTTTCTACGATTCCTACCCTCACATCGGATACGACATCAATGGCAAGAAGATCATGCGCCCTGCCACTGGCGAGGCGTTGGATGCCCTGCTCGAGACCATTGAGATCCCCAAGGGCTGGACTGGCTTGACGGACCCCCAGACGGGCAAGCCTCTCAACCTCAGCCAGGACGAGCTCGAGCTTTTGCGCCGCGTCCAGATGAACGAGATCCCCGAGGAAGGCTACGACCCCTACCCCGTAAGTGTTTGATGCCCCATGCGTGCGCCTCCCGACAAGACTAACAAGTCCCAGGAAATGGTCCACTGGTTCACCGCACACGAGGAGAAGATGCCCCTGAGCGCGGCGCCCGAGCCGAAACGCCGCTTCGTTCCCTCCAAGCACGAGGCTAAGAGGATCGCCAAGCTCGTCAAGGCCATCAAGGAGGGACGCATTCTGCCCTACAAGCCGCCTGAAGAGAGGGAGAAGGAGGAGGCCGAGAAGGAGGAGAACTACTACGACATCTGGGCCAACGAGGAAGAGCGCCCGCCACACGTCATGAACATCCCGGCACCCAAGCTCCCACCCCCTGGCTACGACCTCAGCTACAACCCTCCCCCTGAGTACCTCCCGACGGAAGCCGAGAGAGAGGAGTGGGAGAAGGCCGATCCCGAAGACAGAGAGAAGGAGTACATGCCTGCCAAGTTTGATTCGCTGCGCAAGGTCCCCGCCTATGGCGAGTTCGTCAAGGAGCGCTTCGAGCGCTGCCTCGACCTTTACCTGGCTCCTCGCGTACGTAAGAACAGACTCAACATCGACCCCGCGTCCCTTCTTCCCAAGCTGCCCCGTCCCGAGGAGCTCAGGCCCTTCCCCACGGCCTGTCAGACTGTCTTCCGAGGCCACGAAGGCCGCGTGCGGTCTTCTGCCATCAGCCCTGATGGCGAGTGGCTTGCAAGTGGTGGTGATGACGGTACTGTGCGCCTGTGGCATCTCCGTACCGGTCGCCAGGAGTGGATGGCCAAGCTCAGCCTCGATGAGGCCGTGAACGTCGTCCGCTGGCGCCCAAACAAGGAGACCTTTATTCTGGCAGCCGCTGCTGGCGAGGATCTCTTCTTCGCCGTCCCTCCTCGTGGTGCTGACGGCATCGACAAGGCCAGCCGTGACATCCTCGACGCTGGTTTCGGTTACGCTACGCAAAACCCTCAGCCGACGGCTCCTGTTACCAAGGAGCACCCCGGCAAGTGGGCAAGACCTGGCTCAAAGCTGGAGGCTGCTGGCGTCTTGCTCAAGGCCACTGTCAGATCCGTCATCAAGGTCATCAGCTGGCACAGACGCGGTGACTTCCTCAGCACTGTCTCTCCCAACGGTCAGCGCAGCGCCGTTGCCATCCACACCCTCTCGAAGCATCTGACCCAGATTCCCTTCCGTAAGCTGCCCGGCCTCGCCCAGACGGCCCAGTTCCACCCTTCGCGGCCCCTCTTTTTCGTTGCGACCCAGCGTATGATTCGCTGCTACGATCTCCAGAGACAGGAGCTCGTCAAGGTCATCCAGCCCGGTGCCCGGTGGATCTCGTCCTTCGACGTCCACTCGGGTGGTGACAACATCGTCGTGGGGTCCTATGACAGACGTTTGCTCTGGCACGATCTCGACCTCTCCAACCGCCCCTTCAAGACGATGCGCTTCCACTCGGAAGCCATTCGCGCCGTGAAGTACCACCGCAGCTTCCCCCTGTTCGCCGACGCCAGTGACGACGGCACTCTGCAGATCTTCCACGGAAAGGTCGTCAGCGATCTCATGGAGAACCCGACCATTGTACCCGTCAAGATGCTCAAGGGCCACAAGATCGTCAACAAGCTTGGTGTCCTGGATGTGGACTGGCACCCGACGGAGCCCTGGTGTGTGAGTGCCGGCGCCGACGGTACATGTATCCTCTGGACCTGATGAGTCTCTTTTGGAGGTATACTTGCAAGGTTTCAACAAAACAAAAAGACAGCGAGGCGTTGGGAAGAACCAAAAAGAACCAGAAGAAATTCTCAAGAAACTAGACAACCCTTTTGCTTTTTTCAACTTTGTTCATGTCAATTAATTCGGCGTGGATTTACCCGCAGGAAGGTGTCAATAATGGATGTCGAATTTGTACAAATGCTTATATCCCGCTCAACCGTGACATGTGGTCGATTCTGTGTGACTTCACCGGCATCTTCTAATAAATCCAAAGTTGAAGAGGCAGTAGAGTCGTCAAAGAATGCCTCTTGGGGTAACAAGAGGACGCCCCCTTGGCGACGGAAGACGATGCCGAAGGGGCCGAAGGGGCCGAGGGAACCGGATAACCCACTGCTCCAGGGCAAGGAGTTGGCTGCAAGTTTAATTAGGCGTTGGCTCGTGCGTCCCAACGTCTCATCTCTTAGTGACAGAACGCAAGCCTGTCTTTTTTCGGCCCCCTCGTGGCGACGAGAAAATGCCATGGATGCTTGCAAATTGACGAAATTCCACCGTCCCTTCGTCTCTGCTGCTTCTTCAATCTGAAACCTGTCCTGCATCAAGAGGGCGTCACACGCGCGGGGCTACCCTCATAATTCCCAGCCGCTATTGACGCTTAATTTTTTCGATCCTCAATGCTCTCCCCCCTTCCACTCCTCTCAATTCGTCTGGGAGAATCTGAGTCGCCAAACCCACGTCATGCACGGACAACCGAGAGGGACCGCGTATCGCATTGTGGTGGGATGGCGTGTGTAAGCGGTGGAACGGCTGGTCCGGTTGTCGCCATCCGGGACACGGCATGATGATCCAGAACGTTGGATGCTCTTGGGATCATGGTTATCTGGCGTCGGATCGCCACTGTCATGGACGCCAGGAGGTGTTGACGGCGTAGTGGCAGTGGGATATTGATGTTCCTGGCAAGCTTCTTCCTCCCCTTCAAGAACGGGCTGACGTCCCGTTCTCTTTGAATTTCTGTCCCTGCCCTGGTCTTGCTTGCCTGTGCGAACGAACTTCCCGCCAACTCCAACCATCCTAGTGTTTTCGACTCGAGGTGTGGCCCGTATGCTCATTTCCCTAAACTAATCCATCATCCCGCATCGAAATAATCCTCTGGCTTCTAGGGCCGCGTTCCCACTTTTTCACTGGGTTTTCCCACTGCATCCGGGACCCTCTTCGGTCCTAGAGTCTTGGGTGCTTCAGGTCTAGAAAACTAATTACTGCCCTCCCGCGCAGGTCCATTTGCACCTGTCTCTCTGTTTCCACATCTTTCGCGATATCTTCTCTTTGCTACTCGGCTGCTTACTTGCGGCATTACGTTCTTTATGCCCACCATGGCTTACTCTTCTCCTGTTTTGTACGCGGCGGCGCTGCTGTCTCTGTTCGCGGCCTCTGGTTCGGCCCAGAACTTCACCATCGCCAACGGCCAGATCTTCACGCCGGGTCTGGTCATCTTGGATGCGCCTCAACCGGGAACCCCGCTGGGCGGAGGTCAGTAATTGGAACCCGAAAGCTTCAAATGATGGGCGACCCAAGAGGCTTCCAAGTGAAGTGGCTATCTAACACGGACGGGCACAGAGAATCTCCATGTCGCGCTAGACGTATCGACGAACGGCAAGATGCCGCTGCCACCATATGCCGAGGACAGTCCGACCAAGATCTTCAACGTGACCATGTTTCTGTCCAGCTACGCCACTGGCCGCAACTTCACCATCACCAACGGTACGGCAACAGCCAACAACGCCAGTCTCGGAGACATCATGTTTCAGGAGCCTGGCAGCACGGTCAAGCACGTCAACTGGCTCTGGCCCGACTGTCTGGTTGGTAACGGGCAGCCTAGCTCGGACGATAGCGACCGTGGCGCTTACAACGTAAGACATGAGAAGTCGAGAGCGAATGAGGCGGGGATTTAGGACGCAATCCGAACTGACACCACGACCCCAGATCTCCATCCGCCAAAATTTCCGCCTCAACGGCGAAGACCACTACACCATCTTCGATGTGCCCATCTCCGTGACCAACCGCATCGAGGACAAGGACGGCCGACCCTCGTGCGACGCGCTCAACAACCCGCTCCTGACGCAGGAGGAGCTTAACGCAACCGCCGCCAATGCCGTCGGCGTACTCTTTGCGCCGGGCGACTCGACTACCATCGAGGTCAAGTCTGACGACGGCAGCGACAACGGCAGCGACGACGGGCTCAGCGGGGCCAAGCCGGAGGCATCACCGGGTGATGGGCTCGGTGCTGGAAGTAGCTTGAACTGGAGGGACGGCGCGCACTGGTTGTGCCTGGTGAGCATTGGCGCCGCGTTGATGCTTTGAGAAGACTTTGACGAGTTTTTGGATGGTGGTCTTTGTGGCGTGAGTAACGAATACTCCTTACCTTTCATGATACCCAGACGCAGGAGACCTGTATTAGTACATATTCCTTAATCGAGTCCACGTGTGGATGGATTCATGGCTTCTCCTGACGGGGCAGTCCCAAGACCCACACCGACCTTGGAAACACACAGACAATTTTAACGTCCGGATTTTCGTACTCTTCTAGAAGAAATCGCGTTTGACGCTGAACTTCAATTGAAACCGAGTTAAAGTTCTTCCAGAGCAAGAAAAGGCTCGGGAAAAGCACGGTTTTGTCTCGAAGCAGGTAGTTGACCACGCGCCATCCGATCAGTGAGGACGGGTCTATTACGCAGTAGGAAACTCATTCCCGAGTCGTCCCTCCTCTCCATTCGCGACAACCCCCCGGCTCGGTGACCACCCGCGGGCGACGTCCCTGCTCTCCCGTGGCCCCATGCAGCCCGACGAACTGCTTCCTGAAATGGGTAATGTGCACGCCTTTGCTGTCGCCCGTGGCCGGGGCACACTACGCTCAACGGTTCACATGTGCGAGTAGCCGCTTCGCTGGCACACTCGCGCGCTCCAGCATGGCATGGCATGGCATGGCAAGCTAGCTCCGGGCCCTAGCTTTGCGAGTCGATCGACTTTTTACCCTCCTCACTCTTTGGCCTCTGTCCTATCAGAACACTCGGTTTCCGGGTCCTGCAGCCCCCTTCAACTTATCAACCCAAGTTGGACTTGCACATCGCAACGGATGGGTGCCCCAGGATTCCCCGCACTTTGACCGCACTAGTTAGACCTCGGCTGCGTGCGTGTTGTACAGCTGTGGGTAGCTAGCAGCTCGTTGACAGAGCCGATCCAGAACTGCAGGCAAGCATGACGAGACGGGAGGACCAGCTTCTCTCGCCAAGCAGCGGGTCGCTGGAACTGGTCCTGTCGCCTGCATTGTACGACGGACCCTTGTCTTTTCGCCTTCTTTATGACTATCACCCCCCGTCATCAGACCGGTCTTTAAGTATGGGGTCGCATGCCGCCAGAAACACGGTGGTTGTGAGATGTCGAGATCGTTGCCTTTTCCCAAACTTCAACCATCTTGGCGAGATTCCTTCGCTGCGTAGCTCGGCCTCATTAATTTGGCCTTCTACACGCCACCAGGAGGCTTGGAGAGACTCGGTTTGATCGAAAGTACGGGTACTGTGAATTCAACTGAGCTTTTTGCCAACAAGCAATCCAACACCACAATTCTTTGGGTAGCGCGAACCATCGCTGTCGGGTGCAAGACCGGCATCACCATCTCCTCGGCGCATCATCACCAATCCAAAACCCCGCGCGAATCACCGAAAACCAATCGTCCAAGATGCCGATGCACCAGGGCTTCCTCCCGCGCGAGGGCCTCACCGCCGACCCCATCTTCCGCTGCATCGCCCGCTCCGCCCTGAACCCGGCCGTGATGTTGCCGCTCCTGCTCCTCGCCCGCTACACCAAGAAGGGCGGCGACCTCGCCATCCTGCACCCAACGGCCTTTGCGCGTGTCAAGTTCCTTGCCTACTGCGCCCTCACACGGTGGGCGAGCAGCTGGCTCTCGCGGCGCGTGCTGAACAACTGGGCCGCCGACCAGTACGACTGGCGCAGGGAGATCGTCCTCGTGACGGGCGGTGCTGGTGGGATTGGCGGGCATGTTGTGCAGTTGCTAGCTGAGCGGGGTATTACTGTCGTGGTGTTGGATATCCAAGACCTGACCTTCGCAGCCGGTAAGTTTCCGCCGCCCTTTTTCGGACCTCCTTTGGCGTGGGGGATGCGCTGTGGTGAAATCAGTGACTGAACCTTATCGACAGGCTCCAATGTGCACTACTTCAAGTGCGACATCACCTCCACCGAGAAAGTCGCCGCCGTGGCCAACGATATCCGTGCCAAAGTCGGCCACCCGACGGTGCTCATCAACAACGCCGGCGTGGCGCGCGGCAAGACGGTCCTTGACTCGACGGAGCATGATATCCGCTTCACCTTCGACGTCAACACGCTCTCGCACTACTGGACGACCAAGGAGTTCCTCCCGCACATGGCGAAGAACAACCACGGCATGATCGTGACGGTTGCGTCGTTTGCGAGCTACCTATGCGTTCCCAACATGGTAAGAGGCATCGGCGATGAAATCGTCGGACTGGGCACCGGCTAACTCAGCAAAGGTCGACTACGGCTCCTCCAAGGCCGCCGCGATGGCGTTCCACGAGGGCATCTCGGCGGAGCTGAAAACCCGCTACAACGCGCCGCGGGTGCGCACCGTGCTGGTCAACCAGGGCTACACCAAGACGCCGCTCTTTACGGGGTACCAGCAGGGTGTCGAGTTCATCCTCCCGGCGCTCGAGCCTGAGACGGTCGCGGAGGCGATCGCGAAGCAGGTCCTTCGCGGCGAGAGCGGGAACATCGTCCTCCCAGCGTACGGCAACACGCTGACGGCGCTGAGGGCGTTCCCGCATTGGTACCAGAACTCGCTGCGGGCTCAGTCGCAGAAGCTGATGTCGAACTTTTCGGGGCGACAGGTCGTTAACGACGTCAAGGGCTTCTATGATAAGAAGGGGAAGGGGCCTGAGGCTGAGCAGGAGAGGCCGGAGGAGAGCACGGTGCTCGTGGCGGAGCCCATTCCTGACCGGAACGGTATTGAATAAGGGAGACGTCCGAACGAGTTTGAGGGGATTTCTGCCGTACGTATTATGTCTCTGAGCAGTAGTGGATGGGGGAGGTTACGTTCGTATTCGGGGGTTTGGTTGGGTTTGTTAATTCTAATTGGCGTAATCAGTGCGTGTCTTTCTGACTGCGGCTCTTGGCCGTCGCGGGGATAGGGCGATTTTCAATGACAGCCACCTGAATGTTGGCCAAACTGGCATCGACTTGCGAATTCAACGTGCATGGGCCAAGAAACGTTGAAGGCGCCCGCGGCTACGGTTGCGTCTCTGGTTAAATTGGTGACATAGGAACCCTCTGCATTTACATCAATCCTCAATGTTTCTTACGCTCTGAGCAACAATTGAAAGCTTCAAATCCATTTCAAAGAATTTATTGATTATGTTCTGTTCAGCTTTCAGCCAAACATGATAGAGTTTCTCACTTGTCTTCAGGAAAAAAAAAAGACCGAAAAGGAGCTCCTCATCGCCCATTATCTTGACTGCCAAGGGCAAAATCGACTGATGTGACAAGTGGTAAAAAGCATGGGTCCAATCGAACGGAGATGTCTCTTCTCCCCCTTCTTGCGACTGTCTCCTTCCCATTCGGTTGTTCTTTTCTAGAGTCCACCTGGTCTGTCTAGATTGAGGAAGCTACGCCGTCAAGACGCATATGCATGTTTGCTTCGTTGGTTCTTCACAGTCGACATGAGAAGAGGGGTTTACAACCAGCCGACAGTCCGCCTACATTAAAATGATGAATGGCCCCGCGCGAAACCTTCCCCCGTTTCTGGAGTCATTCCTTCATCCACAGGGTTGCTGTTTTCTGGCGCATTGTGTCGAGGTAAACATTAACAGCAGCTGCAACGATGGCCAACAATTTGGACAACGAGGTCCAGCTCGTCGCTGATGAGGTCGACGGTGAGGTAGGCACTCCAGGAAGTACCAAAACCTATGGCTGAACAGTCTAACCATGATGACAGGTCACTGATAGCGAGGCGGATCTTGAAGTGAGTCCTAAGTTGATGTCCCTGAACTCTCGCTCTCCCAAAATGCTCGGTCGCACTGACACAAAATGACCCAACAGAGCCTTCACTCGGAGACAACCAGCATCAGAGACTCCATTCGTGAGTACCGGCTGGAGAATGGTAGATCATACCACAAATACAAAGATGGCAGTACGTTGTCGTTCACTCTATTTTACTACTATTAAGCGGAAATATGCTGACTAGCGGTTTTAGCATACTTCTTGCCTAACGACGAAGTGGAGAACGACAGACTCGGTAATGCATACCGAGTAACTCCAATGCCCTTTTCTACTTCGCTGACTTTTGGACTTACAAGATATGCAACATGAAATCTGCTTTCTCACATTCCATGGCAAGCTAGGAGATGCCCCGCCTTGTGCGCATGACGCTAAAGTTGGACGCGTCCTTGACCTTGGTACTGGTACCGGTCTATGGGCCATTGAGTATGCCGATACACACCCCGAAGCTGAGGTCAGTTTGCTTTATGTTGAAATATCTCCTCTGACTCTGGCTGTTTTGGTTGACTCAACAATGACTTTCATTCAGGTTCTGGGCATGGATCTCTCTCCCATCCAGCCACAGGAGTGAGTTTTCCTCGGGTTCTACACCCAAGCCATACAGCGGTAGTTTAGACAAGCCTGGGAAAATCTAACGATGAACTTATCAGTGTACCCCCAAACGTGCGATTCGAAGTTGACGACATTGAGGAGGAATGGCTGTACTCGCGGTCCTTTGACTACGTTCATAGTCGCTTTATCAACGCGTGCATTTCTGACTGGGAGAAGATGATCAGGAAAGCGTATAAGTGAGTCTTTACACCCTCATACGATCTACAGAGATTTGAATGGACTGGGAATCAGTTCCTCGTGTCGGGCCGCTTCGGATCACAGAAATAGAAAGCTTAGAAATTGTCGAATTAGGAGTCTCCAGCCTGGTGGTTGGTACGAAATACAGGAGGCAGCATTCCCTTTGACCTCTGACGACGGCACTCTGACTCCGGACATGCCGTTGGGTCAATTCGGATCCCTGATTACTGAGGCGGCGGAAATTTTCGGTCGGCCCTTCGTCAACATCCCCTCGTTGAAGGAAGTCCTTCTCAAGGTTGGATTTGAAGACGTACAGCTAAATTCCTACAAGTGGCCTACAAACACCTGGCCCAAGGATGACCATTACAAAAGAATCGGCGAGTGGAACTTGCATAACTTTGCTGATGGAGTTACGTCGATGGCCATGGCGCCCCTTACTCGAGTTCACAACTGGACAAAAGAAGAGGTGACGGTATGGCTTATTGGTGTGCGGAAGAACTTGAGAGACAAGAGTATTCATGCTTATGTTCCCGTGTAAGAGCCCTTCTCTTTGTAGCTGACTTGTCCGCCTTCTTACTGACAACTTAACCCACAGCTATTCCCTCATTGGACGGAAGCCCTTGGAGAAGACTCCGGCTCCCGCTGCTGCTTCAGATTCACCTTAGAGTAATCGTCGTGAATTTTGAACGATACATGCGGTTGTTGACCAGAAATGAATGCCGGTTTATCGAGGTGCCGTCATCCACTTGTGGATATACGACGAAGCGAGCGTCCAGTAGCATAAATCTGTTGCGAGTTGTCTAGGTTTTGTATTTAATATAATCAGTAGGATGACTGTTCCATGAGAACAGCTTTTTTTGAATATGATATGAAATACAATTTTAAGCGCATCGTGATAGCACACCATTTTTGGGGTATAGCGGGGCTGCCTCACCCGCTCCGCAACCGCGGAACGCCTTCCGATCTAAAAGCCCTGGATCGAGACGTACGAGGTCAACAGGTACGGCAAATGGGAAGGACACAACGTTCGGTTGGACGCCTGCATCCAGGAGCGCCCAACATTGTACTTCTCCCTTCCCATCCGAGGTCCCTGGCGATTATTTCCATGGGTCCCATAATTGTCTTTTACAAAGAGGCAACATCACCGCCCGCCTGCATCATGCATACTGCATGATTGCTGCTTGATGCTGGGGTTTGATGGTTGGCGGTTGGTTCTGTAGTTCTTCACCGTTAGTACGCCCATGGCCGGTCGAGCTGAGGAAGAGCGGTCAGACGGATAACCCTGTTCGCTGTCATAAAGGCATGGCTGTCTTTCTCGCTGTTTTCAATCTCTGTTGGATCTCGAGGATTTGACTGTTGGCTTCCGAGGATTTGAGGTCGCTTGGAGAAGGTGAACACGTCGCAACGATGGCCGAAGCACAGGATCGTCACCAGGGTGTGCTTGTCGCCGATGACGAGGTATGTGCCGTACGTCAACTTTGGGAAACAAAGCTAATCATGGTGGAAGGTAGCTGATGACGAGGTGGACCTTTAAGTGAGTGCCGATTCGTCATCTTCGCTCATCCCAGGACGTTGGCTGTACAGTTGACTCTCTTGGTAACTTCTAGAGCATTTGTTCAGAGACCACCAGCGTCAGAAGCTCCGTTCTCGAACACCGCATCGAAAATGGCAGGCGGTATCACGCGTATAAGGAGGGCAGTTAGATTAGATGCTTTCCACAATATCTTTTCGAAGGGTGTCTGGCAAACTTCCAGGGTATGCTTATCCTAACGACGAGAGGGAGAACGACAGACTTGGTACTAGATGACCTAGAGGTTACGCTTGTGAAATGCTTTTGCTGATACAGGTCCCAGATATGCAGCATGAGATTTGTTATCTTACATTCAACAACAAACTAAGATATGCGCCGCCCTACGATGAAGGCGCCAAAGTCGGTCGCGTCCTCGACCTTGGCACCGGACCTGGTCTTTGGGCTATTGACTCCGCTGACCAGCATCCTGAGGCTGAAGTGAGTGATCCTCGTAGGAAAAAAAAAGCACGACCGTGAGGAGAATCCGCATGGGTGCATCTAACCGTGAGCTACGAACTAGGTGTTGGGAGTTGATCTCTCCCCAATTCAACCGCGAGAGTATGATTCAACTATTCAGGTCGAGTGTGTCCGCGGGCTTCGCATGCTAATGAGGTAAGAACAGTGTGCCAACAAATCTCAAGTTTGAGGTCGACGATGTCGAGGAGGATTGGATCTACTCGCGACCGTTTGAATACATTCACCTCCGGATGCTGGACGGGTCCATCGCCAATTGGAGAAGGCTCTTAACCAAGATCTACGAGTGAGTATAATTCCCAACTCTAACGAGGAAGCCTCCCGACTATGATACCGTCTTTGGCTGACTGGTGTCCAGCAACCTTGTCCCTGGCGGCTACTTTGAAATGTAAGAGGTCGATTGCGTCTTCAAAGCCGACGACGACACGCTGCCGCCTTCAAAGCCCCTGGCGCGCTTCGGCACGCTAATCCGCGAGGCGGCTGAGAAGTTTGGCCAGCCCTTTATCCCTGTCGTGGGGCTGCGCGACCTCATGGTCGACGTCGGCTTCAAGGACGTCGCCCTCCAGAGCTTCAAGTGGCCATCAAACCCGTGGCCCCAAGACCCGCATCACAAGAGGATTGGCGAGTGGAACTTCCATAACTTCTTTGAAGCCGCCGAAGGGTTGGCCATGGCGTCACTGACCCGCGCGCACAAATGGACATCCGAGAAGGTGCAGGTTTTTCTAGTGGGCGTTCGTAAGGATATGAGGGATAGGAATGTTCACAGTCACTTCCCCACGTGAGGCATCTCCGTTGACTGTTCCTCTGAACTTTGTCGACTTTCATATCAATGACATTACTGGTTAAAGGCTGCAGCTAGACCGTTTTGGGCAGAAAGCCGTTGTAAGAAACACCCTGGCCCCCAAGGTCTAGAATCAAAATCCGACTCCCAAAACAGTTGGGTCGATCATTGACTGGCTGGAAGTGCTCGTCATAGCCGAGTTACGAGGGAGGAGCAAGTTGGCAAGAGTTAGCAGGCTCAGGGCGTTGTCTCGGACAAGAGGGTCGAGGGGACATCGCAACACATCTCAACTCCCTGGTCTATGCAATCTTGTAGCAGTTTGATGAGAACACAGCAACAAGACATGGAATTCGATTGAATGGCCTTCGCACTCCACTATATTTTCCCTGATCACAGTGGAAGAAAACCAGCGTGAGTTGAACGACTTCTTTGTACATGGTCACTAGTTTTTGTCTCAATAGCAATAGGTCTCATGATTGATTCGGTCCTGCTTCTGAACTTAGCTCTCGATCCTCATTTGACGATTTTCTTCCAACTCTTTTTGCCGTAAATCCGGCAGCAGTAGAGCCAGGGCTCAAGCTCAAGCAGTAACTTACATGGACCAACACATGTATACCCACATCCCTCGCCTCCCTAGCTACACCAAAAACCAAAAAGGAAAGTGTCAATTTCCTTCCTGTTCAAGTATTGCATTGCGCCCTTGTTAATGGTGCTATGGCAAGCGCCTCTAGCCCCGCCCAAAGATTCCCGCTGTTCCACAGCCCCAGCTCCTTGAGTCTCTTGCCCTGCGGAACTGGTCTCAGCGCTGGTCTCAGCGCAATGATAAGCCGCCAGCAGCAAAAGGAAGGTTAGCTTTTTGTCTCTATATCTCCTTAAACCCGTCGAGAAACTTCAGATAAGATTGATCATGAAGACTGGATCCTCAACCGTGGGGTTGGTACGGCTGGCGCATCTCACGTCTCTTCGTACCAGCGCGGGAGTAAGAATCACCCAGAGGGGCAGACGATGACAGAAAACCAATTGCGGGCATTTTCTGCAGGGTCCTTGCCAACGCAACTGTTTCTGTGACAGTCAAATGTGACAGTGAGGTGATTCAGGTTGGTGTTAGCTAGCTAGCGACTACCCCAGAGACGTCATTGCAGCTGGAGATGTGGTACGTAAGTCCCTTTGCGCACTGACCACTTGTCCGATATCGATAAGGCTGTCATTTCTTACCTCCTGAACTGGACACAGGACAAACTATCCTCATCTACAAGCCGGCCTCGAGTCCTCGTGATACACTTCCTCTTGAGACACACCCGGCTCCCAATGCGTATGAAGCTTCCTTGAATTCTTGTCACTCTTTTTTGACACAGATTTGGCTCTCTAGAGCCCGCCCTTCCTTCCCTTTCTTCGATGCCTTTTTCTCCCTCCACCAACGATCATGGACGGTGATCCGAAGGTCGAGTCGCAGCTCGACTCGTTCAGCTTAACCTTCCCTCTTCCTTATCGCATAGGGTTCATCATTGTTCTTGGTAGGCTGCGAAGGAATTGACATTCTGAACCCCGTGCTAACCACGCCGTAGCCGTCTGGGGCTGGGGTGCCAACCTGCACTACCTCCACAAAGCGAAGATCGATGTACCCTCCCTGATTCGATATCCCTCTCGATCCTCCCCGACAGAGCCGGCGCATCACCTTTCGACGTACCGCCTTGCGACCGTCCTCTCGACCGTATTTTTCCTCTCCATATCGACATTCTGGGTCTTCACCCGGCGGACGCCCTCCCTTGTTATCGAATATGACTGGCTACCAATGACTTACCTCGTCGCCCTTGCGGCCCTGTTCTTCGTTCCCGTTCGCAACTTCTCGCAAGGCGGACGCTCGCGATTTCTTGCCACGCTGCGCCGCGTCAGCATTGGAGGTCTGGCCGAGGCCAAGGATGGAAAATTTGGAGATGTTCTGCTTGCCGACGTGTTGACGAGCTACTCCAAGATCTTGGGAGACCTCTACGTCGTGCTATGCATGTTCTTCACGCCGTCCGGTTCCTCGACAGCTCGGCCAGACCGCAGCTGCGGCGGTACGGTCATGGTGCCGCTCATCATGGCTGTGCCATTCGCGATCCGATTCCGGCAATGCATGATTGAATACCTGCGAGTCCGACGAGCGCCTTACAAGGAGTCGGCCGGTTGGGGCGGCCAGCATCTGGCTAACGCGGCCAAGTACGCCACGGCATTCCCGGTTATCATCCTCAGCGCACTGCAACGTAGCATCCCGGCCGATCAGCCGGCGCCCGGTCTGAACAGAGCATGGCTGATGGCTGTGCTGGTAAACTCCCTCTACTCGTGGTACTGGGACGTCGCCAAGGATTGGGATCTAACTCTGTTCTCGTCGGCGCGCGAGCGCAACAACCCGGAGCACCCATTCGGTCTCCGCCGGCGGCTTGTGTTTCAGCAGCCGATCATTTACTACGGGGTCGTTGCGATGGACTTGATGCTGCGGTGCACTTGGACAGTCAAGCTGAGCGCGAACTTGGACAAGTTCACCGACTTTGAGAGTTGCATTTTCTTGCTGCAATCGCTCGAGGTGTTTCGGCGATGGGTCTGGATTTTCTTCCGGGTCGAGACAGAGTGGATTAGGAACAACACGACAGGACTAGCGGTTGACGATATCTTGCTGGGAGACTACCAGGGCAAGTATGATTCTGACGAAGATTAGGAGCTGCACATGCTTCCTCGATGAGATAGAACTTGTAATGTACGTGTGTGACTATGGATGTCTGGAGTTATTGGTCTAGACGGCATTGGATTTGACCAGGTTCCAAGGGACTTTGGCTCATTTTGATAAGAATTTAGATCTACTTTGTATCAAGGAGTGATGACCTTGAGATAGGTGACACTGTCTGCCATCGGATTCACATCAACACCCAGATTCGCCGTCCATCAATGTGAGCCATTACCAGGTGACTGATCCATCAATTGGTCACTAGGCGCGTTCGCGGAACCATGGGATAGCTTGTTGTGTCTGCGGTCAGTCCCAAGATGATTGACCGATCAGCGACGAAGAGGCTTGCCTGCGGCTAATGAGTGTCCGGCGGCATTCCCCCACTAAGCGGAACACAGCATCCCTGTTGACGATCTGCCTAGACTGCCAGTCGTGCAGGACAGGGGCAGGGGACAAAGGCCAAGCTTGGGATTAATCGTGCATCGCTCCCAACGACATCTCTTCTACTGGACCACATCCCAAAGCTACGTTCTTCGTTCGCCATTTGATACATGGTATCTTACAACAAACACTCAAATTTCTGAAAAAGAAATCCACTGTACTTTCAGAAGACCGGGACAATCCCTGGTCTTAATTTTCTTCACCAATGAGATTTGAGACAGCCATACGGGGGAAGTCCTAAACCTTCTTGCGCCCAGCCATTTCAAAATCACCATCTGTTGTCCAATGAGTTATTTATGAGAATGGTGGCAGACCGCTGGGGCACTGCAACCGTGTTGGAAGTGTCCTCAAGCGGAGCGGCTGTGTGGTTTCCCCAGCATTTTATCGAAGAGAGAAGAAGCACATCAAACGACCGGGCAATAGACGTACTGTGCCGCTGTTGTGTTACATACCACGACCCGCTGCAGCTCAACAACCCAAACACTGGGTCTTCATGGCAATCAACGTGCCTCTCGTGGGATGGAAGCTGCTGAAAAGATCAAAGAATCTACTTTGGAAAACTTGGGTTTGTCTTATGACAGTACAGTCAACTTTTCGGGTAGTCCGCCCAAGGCTATATCTAGTCAGCTTACGGATAGACGGATCGGCAAAGGAGCCGTACTGGACGCTAAAACCCCTTCCTCGCGACTCTCTCAACGAGACGGGACAGCGAGCCTATCGATGCTGGCTTCGCTACAAGATACAAAGCACGAGATCTCCTGCCAAGCTTATCTCTCCGGGCGTCCTTTTGCTGATCCGATGCAAATCCCTCTCCGATAGGAACTTGTTATGGAAGACAGGCCGGTCTGGGCAATGATGGCCGGATGGCCGAATGGCCAGGCCTGCGCCTGCGTTTTCTTCAGCCAATCCACCTTCGCGGAATTCTCTCCGCTTCAACTGTGCTATTTTCAAGACTTGGTACAGTCATTGAGTCCGCCCTGCCCAGACTCTTGGGGAGAGCGGTCGGATACGCACCATCACTGGACACTCGACAGAGGAGTACTCAACGGTAGGATCAAACTGTCCTTGATATTACTCCACTTTTGAAGGCGGCACCCAGTTCTGGTTCTTTGAAGAAGCATGGCGTGTGGATGGAAACAGTCGAGACACCCAACTCTACAATGGAATACCTTTGTGTAGCACCAAAGACTGGGCTCCTACATCGACGAGCGGAACGATCAAGATGAATTGATCCAAAGCCCCTGGAAAGCTGAGATGGCCGTTTTTGAACACTTCAGGATGTAGACATCTTGAAGCTCCAGACGGAGAGCCGAGTTTTTATGCGAGGGGACCATCGCCCGCCTACCCCCGGCCTGGATCCCAACAAAAAGTCATCACATGTACCCATCAGCAGGCCTGTCAAAGTTTAGGTAACGGATGGCCCGCATTCTCTGTGTCCGTTTGCGGCTGGGATGACGTGCACTCGCCGACACATCCCAAGCATTCGGCCAGGCCCTGTGTTTGCCCCTTGACCCGGACTCATTGTACGCTCAGCCCTCCAAACGACCCCTTCCGAACTCCAACGGTTCGGTTTTCTTGGGATCCCTCGATGGGAGCACGCAGAATTTACTGACATACCTATGGATCTGCCGCTCATGTCAGTTCCGTGTGGGCCAGTGGTAAATCATGAATCAATCCCCATGTCTTACACGTTCGGCGCCCGGTCCCCAAGAGGTGGTCTTATTCTCGGTAAGAGCGGCCGATGCCAACAAAGACGGCCCCAGTTTTTCCATAGTTAAACAAAGACGCCGGTCTTCGACTGGCTCCATCATTCGGCGAGGTCGGCGGCAGAGGTTGAGTTTCGTATGTTTATTGTACACTAATCATGCCGATCAGCTTGGACCTGTCGCTCCCACGGGATGGGCAAAGTCGAAATGGCATGCCCAGACCACCTCGTCCATTTGTCAGAAGTGCCAAGATGAAATCCCCATTGACTGACCCTCGTAAAGACAAGAGTAAATGAAAAACTTCTTGATCAAGTGCTACTATAGAGGCTTTGGGATGAATATCAAGTCTCAGCTTCCTGTTGATGATGCAACTTGCCTTCGACCCCGAACTCGCTACGGCTTTTATCCCAAAAAGCACGTCTTTTGGACGACTTCAGTTCAGGTCTTGAATGATATTCTTTAGAGCTAAATAGGGCCAAGATTCATTCTTAAGAGCGAGGCGTACAATTTTCTTGACTTCCTTGTCCGCGCCGACAGCTCGCAGATACCACACCCGTCAACCCTCGGACGACTAGCAAAGCTGGTACTACCTGAGCCTTGATCAGCGACGAAGAACCCGGATGCCAGGGTTGACATAGAGATCAACAATCACAGCTTAGCGCTATGGTCCAATTCGCAAGAAGGTAAGCTGCATAAGAACCTGGACGTGCAGCTATCTCCTGCACGCTGTGGATAAACATACTCGTCATCTCTGCAAGCCTTTGGATGAGTGTGGCTACTAGGTGACTTCATTGGATGCCATATTCGTAGCACAGTCAGACTGGCAAACAATAACACGCATGAAAGTATTCAACACGGGTGGTCTGGCATCCGGCACCTTTGTCTTCTCAGAGCAGCGATGCCAAGACATAACCTCCCTCTCCCGACAGCCAGCTCTTCGCAAAACGACTTTGAAGTCCGCCAACAGCCTAGAGCGGGAAGGGCACGTTTCGAGAATTAAACGAGCTTTCGAATCGAAGCCGAGGCGACCTCACCTGGAGAAAGCTGATCGACACCACTTGGCCTTTACTTTCTTGCCCGACTCTCCTTTGTCCAGAGAGTCGTTGGCTCCGAGCGAGCCATTCCCAATCCAGTCTCCAGCAAGGACAAAGAATCTTCGGCTTCGATTCTAGAAAATCTTCTGGCCGCATTCGACAAGAGTGTCTCGGTCACTAGCTTTGTCATCGAACCGGTGGCTACCAGTGGCATGGGACATATTGCGCCAGACTCCCGGATTTCGTCCTAGACGATACCTGCTGCTGCTGCTGCTGCTGCTCTTCCTCCTTCCCTTACCCCCTCCCAACGAACCCCACGAACCCGCCGTCATCGTGAAATGTCAACAGCCAGCATGGAGCCCCGAATCATGGAGCACCGAATCATGGAGCACCGAATCATGGAGCCCCGAATCATACCCTGCCAGCTTCCGCCTGGCTTGGAGATTGCCATCCCGCCGGGAGGCGAGTTGCCTCCTCAGCAACCGATGGGCACGTATGGGAGGAAGCCGCTTCCGCCGCTGCCTCTTCTCCGACAAGGGTTAACCCGTCAGATCTCGGCCTTCTCAGTCATGTCGGCCAGGTCGGTTGCATCGGGGACAACTACGAGAGCATCATCGAGGTCTCGAAGCCGCGGTAGGGCAACGCCATCACCATCACCGGCTCCCTCAGAAATAGAGGAGGTGGAGAAATTGCAGGACGAAATCAGCACAATCCTTATCCAGCACAGCCCGACGCCCGTATCACGAAGGCCATCAGAACACCGAAGCTGCTCGCCCCACAACCGTCGACCAGAGCCCGATATGAGGAGATTGGCTGTTCGACGGCTGTCCACTCCGATAACGAGTCCCTGTACCCTTCACCGGTCGTCCGTCAAGATCAAGCAGATAACCGGGCTCGATCTTGACTACAACGGCTTCAAGCCAAAGCGGCCAGAACGGTCGCCTATAAGCTCAGAAACGTTTGTGCCCGCCACACCTGACAATTCCAGTAGCGTTCATAGCGCGGAGAAGCCAGTTTCAACATCAGAACCAGCTCGGACGCTGAGCATGATTGACGATTACGACGATGACTCGGACTTTGAGAGTACCGAATGGGACTTCAGCCCTAGTTCACGGAGGCAAATCCCATCGTGGATACCCGCATCACCGGTGCCACCTCGGGTGGAAATTTTGGACTTTGACGAAGCAAGCCCACGACGCCGTGATTCGGAAATCGGACCCCTGAGATCGCCGGGCATGCACCATTTCGAAACGCTTCCTGCTCGACGCAATAACCATATGGAGGTCAGTTACGTGGGAGCCAAAGACCTCTACCATGCGACAGCGACATCGATCGCAAACTCGACACGGAAGAAGGCGATCTTATCACAAGCTAGTATCGAATCGGCACAGGATTCGAGCCTGTCGTCCAAGAACAGGCTGAGCTTCGCGACCAAGGTGCTTCAGTCTGGCAGGAAGCGGCCGCCCATGGGCATTAACACGATGCCGCAATCGCCGCTGTCCATGGGCCCTCCGACAGGCTCCAGCGGAAGCAAACAGTCCTTGAGGTCGGGCCATCCAGACATGCACGCTCACTCGATGGACGACGACCGTCTCCGGGTGAGGTACTCCGACGCGCTGTCCCGCGTCTTCAGGTGGAGCGGCGAGCACCGGAGGGTGGTCTCGGAAGGCACGTTGCCCGTCGACGCACCGCCGCCAACGTTGGAGCCGGGCAGCGCCGCCCCAAACTCCGTGACGGAGTCGCCCTCGAACGGGCCGAACAAGGCGGGCAGCCGGCGGTCGGTGCAGGGCCTAGCGGCGCAGTTCAAGAGGACGGCGAACTCGATGGTGTTGTCCAAGGATGAGCGGCGGAGAGAGATTCTGAGGCAGAGCATCCGGGTGATACCGGAGGGCAGCTCGCTTTAGCACGCTGAAGGGTAGCGTGTAGACGGCGTCGGCGTGGCGTTTGCAGGGAGGGGTCTCGGGGCGTGGGTGATCCACAGTATTTGGCACTCTGTGTGGGACGCAGCCTTCTAGCTCCATGTTCACGATGGAGCGGCTGGCATGGAGGAAAAAAAACTTGGGGGTGGTGTCATCTCGGCGTTCGTATGTTTAGCGTTGTTTGTTCCATCATGGGACGGAAGGGATGGGGGGCGTCTAGAAGGGCTACGGATACACATGTTGGAAAGCCGGAAAGCGTCGTCTTTTGGTTCGTCGTCGGAAAGAGGGAAGTTTGCGTGTTGCGCATCTCCACGATCCAGCCCAAAGAAAAGTCATGAGTCCCCTGGTATAAGGGTCAAAGTCCAGATGACTGATTTACCACAGTATACTTACTAAACGAAGAGAGAAAATGATACCAGAAATGAATCCGTCGATGCAGACCCAAAGTCTGAAAGCGCCTAGGGCGTGTGACGTGAACAGCTCCCCACCACCGATAAGGTAATTGATAAGTAATAGCGGGCAAGGTCGCCGCATTCTCCATGTGCAGCCCGTGACAGGCCAATCAACGGCCTCATCTCATCCAGCCCGCCCCACGGCAGCTCCGTGTCCGCCGGGCTGCCGTCTGCCGAGCTTCAGTCATCGGGTAAGGCAGTCCAACTGTAAGGGGGCTCAGCTTCACTCAAGCTGCAACGCAAGAGGTAGGTACTGGCGTACCAATGAACAGGTAGATTTTTTGGTGTATCCCAACCGTTCTACCATCATTGGATCTCCTGAAATCTTCTGCTGACTGCAGCCGACGATGGTGCCGGCGATCGGTCACTTGCGCAGGTTTGCCTAGGCCTTAGGTGGTTCGGGATATCTAAACCAACCCCACCCCCGCAATTCGGCTCGGCCTTTTTCTCACTTCCCCAAGACACGTTCGCAGCAGGAAACCGCACCTCCAGCATCTGGACTTTCTGATTCTCCTCTTTCTCCAACCACACGCACGCTCGCTCACGCACGCACACAACACAGCTCCAATCCCGAGCCCGCAGCCCGTCATCCATCCGTCCCTCCTCCTCCTCCTCCTCCTCTCTCCACCACCACCTCTCGACCAACCACGTCCCACGTCCGTGACCTTCTAGGCAAGAACACGCGCGCACGCCCACACAGACAGTGATCGCTGAACGCTGAACCTCGCTTGCTCGTGTCGTTTGCTGTAGCTCGCAGAGTCTGGAACCTAGACCGGAACTCCAGCCAACCCTACCCACCGCCTTCTTTTACTCCCTCACTCTTCTTCCCCTTCCCACATCCTTCTCTGTTGGTCCGTCTTCTAAAGGCGCGCGATAGACTTGCATACACGCCCGTCTATCCTCGCTCCCGCCGCCCGCCTCCCTACCCCACACCCCTGGTAGAGAGATAAGACCGAGAATGAGCCAAGCGGCCGTGACGGACCCCTCGCCGGCCCCAACCTCTCCTCCGTCCTTCTCCGAAGACGCAGCAACAGCAGCACCAACGACAGGAACCACGACGAACACAACCACCGCGACGGCGTCGCCAGCCCTGCAGCAGCAACACCAAGACCAGCAGCTAGACGAGGCCACGCCACCAACGGACCAGGACGTCCACGAGATCACCACCCACCTCGCCGCAGCCGCCAAGCACCCGTCCGCCGCTACCTCTGCAGCATCGTCGTCGTCCGCAGCCGGTGTAACCGCCGCCACCACTCCTGCAACTCCTTCGTCGACTAGCAACCAGAAAAGCGGCAACGACCACAGCAGCGCCGATCCGAATCCCGAAGGTATCCTGATCCTTGACGACGAGGAAGAAGTTACGAGCTACTGGGATGCTGAAGCCATGGCTCCGCTCAACCCAGTGTCTGCGGTTAGTAGTTACCCTCGCGCGGCCCCCCCTCCCGAATCTTCGTAGCAGCAGTAGTTGGGGTAGATGCAGCCTCGATGCAACGGTGCAACTCTACCATTTCTTGCGTCTGGTTCCTAGCCTATCATCACTTTCGTACCATGCTTCCCCGAATGCTGCTATATTCTCACGCATCCTACCACCCCCATCCTGTTGTGTATACCATCACATCGCTGCATATGAAGCGCTGTGTCACCCCATGAACTCGAGACTAGACACCTGATTTCTTTCTTTTTCTCCCCCTTCTCTCTTTCTTTTCGCCATTTCCTTCTCGATTCATAGTACACATCCCTCGCGCCGTCATGTATCTTTGCGCGAATAGGATGCTGATGCGCTCAAAGGCGGCCATCTCGCGACTACGCCGATATGTCCCGCCCGCCTTCCCACTCTGGGACCGATTGCCAGTAAGCCGCCGCGCGGCAGTCTTGATACTCTTGTACGCGGACCGTCGAGGCGATTTGCGTGTCGTTATCACGATGCGCGCGGCGAGTCTGCGGAGCTTCTCTGGTCACGCGGCGTTCCCTGGTGGAAAGGCGGATACGTTACAAGAGACACCGTGTAAGTTGCCAAACCGCCCCGTGTCCACGCCTACCCAAACAGGAGAGAGAGAGGTTCTCAGCAGGGAGAAGACGCAAAGCTGATGAGCAAACCGCGAAACACTAGACGAAATAGCTAGACGGGAAGCGTGGGAAGAAATAGGCCTGCCCATGGACGATGCCCGCATCCCCAAACCCTTCAAGATCGAACCCCTCTGCTACCTCCCCTACAACCTCGCCCGCACGGAGCTCGTCGTCCGCCCCTGCGTGGCCTTCCTCCACGCCGACGAGGAGCCCGACGAGCACCCCAGCCCGCTCGTCGAGGAGCGCATGATCCCGCGCCTGGACGCCAAGGAGGTCGCCGCCGTCTTCTCGGCGCCGTTCCAGAACTTTTTGCGGGCCAAGGACGTGGAGCCGCACGGCGCGCAGAAGAAGGCGCTGCCGCCGGGCCACTGGTACGACGGCAGCTGGATCCAGTGGAAGGAGCACCCGTGGCGTGTGCACAACTTTTACGTGCCCGTTGACGACCAGCGCGTCACGACGCCGGGGAACGCGATGGAGGCGGACCACCCGCAGAGCAACCTCGCGGAGAAGCTCGAGGAGGAGAAGGTGGGCAGGTTCAAGGTGTGGGGGCTGACGGCGCACATGCTGGTGGACGCGGCGCGGATCGCGTACGGCAAAGACCCCGAGTTTGAATGCAACTCGCACTTTGGGGACGAGGAGATTATCTTGCAGGCGGAAAGGGAGGGGAGCCTGGTCGACAAGAAGCGGAAGCGGGACGATGCGTCGGCGACTGTCACGGCGGGGGAGAAGGCGGAGCCTGCGAAGATGTAGGTCGCCGTGGGGGGGTGTTTACTTGAACATGGGTTTGGGCGACTGGAAGCATGGGGAGTACGATAAGTTTCCCCATTGTAGAAAAGAAAACACTATAGAGACTGCAGCTAGAGCAGCTGCAGCTGCCATGATGAATGAGTCTTGCTTTCGTAACGTATGTAGTCCGAGTGCCCGTCCTCCTTCCTCTCCCTTTCCCAAACTCTGCTCGACTCGCCCCGCCTGTCTTCGGATGGGAGTACTGGAGCTTGATGCTATCAAAAAAAAGTAACGCCCATGATAAAGATACGCCGGTGGTGTTTTTAAAACAAAATAAAAGGAGCAGTGGATCAAAGGCATATCTACTGGTGGTTTCTGGTGATGGGGTTTCCTGGCCCACAAGCACGACGGAACTTAGTGGCAAGCATTGTCCTTGGTCGAGGAGGTCGAGCTTCCGAACGCGACGTAGCCTACGAACGCGCCGACTGCGACGGCGACCATAACCCAGCCGTTGTATGTCATGAAGACAAGCCTGAAGCTGTCAGCCAATTTCCACCTTTCTCCACGGGCCATCTGCTCCGGTTCTTTCGCGCGCCTGCATAATGCTTCGAAGGGAGAAGCACGCGCAGACGAACCGCTATGGGACAAACGGGAACAAGGGGGAGGTGCAGAGGGTCTTCACTTACATGAGCATAAAGGCGTAGAAATTTTGCGCGGCATAGAGGGCGGCCTTGACGAGGTGGGCGCTCCTGCTGGCCTCGGCCTGTTCGCGTCCTGTCCACAGGAAAGGGGTTGTCTCAGTAACGGTTCCAGCGACGCCTCGAGAGACACAAGACTCTTAGCTCATCGTGTGCCATCAAATTTTGGGGGGGAGTATCAGGGTCTTTGTGCGCTCCCCGAGGTCCCCTCTACGACGGTCGTTGAAAGAGGGGCGCTAGGTAAGGGAGCGCAAGCTCAAGGCAGGGTGGTGGGATGTGGAAGGCCCCAGCATGTAGATAAGAAGGCTAGGTGTAGTAGGTATTTAGGTGTGATGTGTGCGTGTATGCGGTCGTGCAACAAAGGAGAAGGCTTACTCGGGAGTGAGTCGACGCGCTTGTTCACGGAGTGCTCGTAGCGGCGGGAGGCGGCGCGGAGGGCCTCATAGCCGGCGGCGAGGGCCACGACGAGAAGGAGAGACACGATGAGGCCGCTGGTGGAGCGGACGTGCCACTGGCGGAAGACGATGCAGAGGTTTTTCGTGTCCCAGGTGAAGAGCATCTGGAGAGAGGGACGGGGGTTAGCCGGCGTTCGTCGAGTTCGGGAAGCGGGTCACGAGGGGGACGGGACGGGAAGGGTAGCTCCCGGGAAGGGGAGGGCGCCCGAAGCTTGCGATGGCCGGAGGGAGAGCCGTGGTGAAGATCGTGACGGAAGAAGAGAGACGTGTGTGGTTCAAGCTTACGTTCATGCTGCACCGGTCGCCCATGCCGCCGCCCATGCCGCCGTGTCCACCCATGTCGCCGTGGTCCATAGAGGAGTGATCCATCTTGGAATGATCCATGTGGGAGTGATCCATCGTGTCGGTATTGATTTGCAAGCACCAAGCTTTGTCGTCGGGTTCGGTAGGAGGATCTCGGGCGCAAGACGATCGAGTCGGTCGGTGGTGGTATTGTTGGAAAGGGGGAAGGAAGATACGACAGGTCAGAGCTTCGGTCGGGGTGAGATATGCGAGAACGTGGGTGGTTGGATAACGGGTTCGATGGCGCAAGGCAGGGTCACAGTTTCGCGGGGGTGGGACGTGGTTCCGGTCCGATGGGGGAGGGGGGCGGGAGCTAGGGAGATGGGCAACGAATATTGATTTGACGTGGGAATGGGGAAAAGGTCTAGAAAGATTCGCACGGGTAGCTCTTTTGAAGAATAGCAATTCTCTTGGGCAAACGTGATTTACGCATATGGAAAATGCGACCAAGTGTAAACTAAAATAAGCTGAAGGGTGGCGGCCCGTGGCGTGAGGAAACTCGCTCAAATGTGCGCAAGTCGAGCCACGAGACGGGATCTTCCCTCCTCGTCGCCTTTGGTTTTGTTCCTTATTCCGCTTGAGTCGGTGTAAGGAAGCGGTCGATAGCGTTGTCGACGGGCTGTCCGCTGGCTGGCTGGTGCTCTCATCAGGTCGGGTTCGACCAGACGGGAACGGGAGGGTTTCAATTTAAGGCGAGCCGCTGTAGCCTGCTGCTGGGCTTGACCCCGTGAGATAGTGAGCACTGGCGAAGGAAATCCGTCCATGAAGGGAGAGAACTGGAGGGAGGGGATGGCCTGAGAGGGCGTCGTGGCGGCTGAGGCGTCGTTGACTCGTCTGAATTGTTTTAAGAAGGTGGTCCTCCCAATCGCCCGGACCCCTTCGGCTGCTGCTGCTGCATCTTGCAGTACGCAGCGTCTGGTGCTCCCTGCCTGCGAGATCGACAGACGCACGACTCTCAACGCGGTGAGGCGGGAAAGTGGGCGAGACAAGACGGGTAGGGCGAGGCGGTGGTGCGAGGAGTGCTCTTCAGACATGCCGGGCGTCACATGGGACTCTGGTCACGCTTGTCGCTCCAATTGCCAGTGACATTCAGGCATTCCTGGTGGAAAGCACTCGGCTGGCTGTGGCCCCTTGGATGCGTTGTTCTGGCGGGGTTGTTTCTGATAGGAGGGGTCATTGGGGTTGCCATTACGCGTGTGGCTCGCTCTCGGTTGCTTCAGGCTGCTCTGCTACGGTTCGAGTTGCCGATGATTCACATGAGGTATGAGGCCGAGATCCTCTTCTCCATTGGAACTTGAAGAAATGCTCCGATGGATTCCCAACAATGAGCCGGCAGTTGTCGAGCTCTCTGGATTGCGGGCGGGTCGGCGTCGAACAGTGAGTGGCTCTGAGGTTGACGCCGATGGGATGGGCCGTCGGGATGAGAACGGCTTTAGCGGACCAGAGGTTTGTCAGAGGCTGATAAATGCAGAACTGTGTAGAAATCGGCATGTTACCAAAAGCCTAAACAAATCGTGCGCTCACTCATTCGCCACGAAGGAGGGGATAGATCATCTACACACAACTTCTGGTCTGACTTCATCACTCGCAGCCTACAGCACTCCAGTCATCATATTCGTGTGCCCCGCAACCCAGACTTTGCAAAGTCGCAGTGTTTGAAGTCTCGAAGGCTTGCAAGAAGAATTGCTCACGATTCAAGTGGCTCACTGTGACTTGTCACAATGCTCGGACCCCCTGTTAACCTGCCTAAGTGGTGAGTATCGACTCCAGAGTGACATGAAGCGATTTTTTTTAATGAGGCTATTCGCGCAATCCATTTCGACCACATTCGACCCAAGCTAACGCGTGTTTCCCTAGGCTGGAGGAAAACTCCCACCTCCTCAAGCCCCCAATCAACAACTACTGCGTTTACAATGACGACTTCACGGTCATGGTAAGCCCTCTGGCTCTCTTCATCGCCGTCCTGTCTCTGTCGATCGCGCGACGAGTTGCACATTGCTAACCCCGCGCAGATTGTTGGCGGCCCCAACGCCCGGACAGACTACCACATCAACCAGACCCCCGAGTGGTTCTACCAGTACAAAGGCGCCATGATGCTCAAGGTCGTTGACGAGGGCGTCTTCAAGGACGTCATCATCCGCGAGGGCGACATGTTCCTCCTGCCCGGGAACACCCCACACAACCCCGTGCGCTTCGCAAACACCGTCGGCGTCGTCCTCGAGCAGCGCCGCCCCGAGGGCTCGCACGACCGCATGCGCTGGTACTGTGAGTCGTGCCGCGAGGTGGTCCACGAGGCCGCCTTCCACTGCACCGACCTCGGCACCCAGATCAAGGCTGCCGTCGAGGCCTTCAAGGCCGACGAGCAGGTGCGGACATGTAAGAAGTGCGGCACCGTGGCAGAGGCAGCGCCGAAGCCCGGGTCGATCAAGGATCCCAACTTGGAGTGATTTGCCTAGGAGTGCGTGGGAGGCGTGCGTTTACGGTGTTTTAGGTGTGGGTATGTTGTAGGCGAGCAGACGGTCTATGTAATAAAAGTACATGTGATTCTGATGATCAAGATCAAGATGTTTTCTCTTTCCCAGCGGCCGAGACCCAGCATCACTTTTCCAGTAAATTGCTGCAAATTCATCGCTCTCATAACCTTCTAGATATCCAACTTAAGCACGACAAGCCCGCTTACGTCTCGGCGAACTGGTACGAGCTGGGAGACTCTTCGACGCCAACCTCAATCTTAGCCTCAGGCAGCTCCTTGCCGTTGACACGGAGGCCCGCGCGAATGATGTCGCCGGGCACGGCCGGGCCGACACCGGCGGGGGTTCCGGTGAGGACGATGTCACCGGCCTCGAGGGTCATGACCTTGGAGATGTCGCTCAGGATACGGGGGATTTGGAAGAGCATCAGGTTCGTGGAGGCGTCCTGCTTGGTCTCGTTGTTGACCTTGAGGAAGAGCTCAATGTCGTGGGGATCCGGAATCGCGGACTTCTTGACGATGTCACTCATGGGCAGGAAGGTGTCAAATCCTTTGGCGATGGACCAGGGAAGACCCTTCTTCTTGGCCTCGTTCTGGGCGTTGCGCGCAGTCATGTCGATGGCAAGCGCGTAAGCTGCGTGGTGTCAGTGAGCATTGTGGTGAGGAGCTAGTATCTCGATTTATGGAGACGTACCCTCAATGGCATCAATGGCGCCCTTGTAGTCGTCGGGCTTGAGGTCCTTGACCTGCTTGCCCAAGATGAGAGCGAGCTCAACCTCGTAGTGCATGTCGACGCCCTTAGGCCTCAGCACGGGGCCAGCCCCGGGGAGAAGGATGGAGGAGGTGGGCTTAAGGAAGAAGAAGGGCTGCTTGGGGCGGACATTGTTGAGCTCCTTGACGTGGTCGCTGCGGATTGCGTGTCAGCTGTCTCTGTGCCGCTGATGTCGATGAACCGAGGGCAATTGACGGATCACTCACGCGTAGTTCCGGCCGATGCACATGACCTTGCCGGCCCTCTTCAACGAGGCGGCGGTAGCCATTGAGCGTCTGAAAACCATAGACATCTTGAATTATGCAGCACGGTCTCGTTTTGAATGCAGATTTGTCAGTATTGGGCTCCTTTATGTGAGTGCAAGGCGTTGATAACGAACTCGGGATGGAAGCCGAAGCGATGCCGGAGCAGCATCGGAATCTCGGCTTGGGAGCGAGCGAGCATCCGGGGACCAGGGGGGCTCCATCCTGCTTAGTCAGGTTCTGCGTTCCCTGCGATGGGTGAAGGTTACGTCGGGAGAGTTGCCGGCACTGCGGAGGGTTGCCAATGCGGTTTAGGCGATTTGGAGGACACGGGTGCGTCAATCGGCAACAAGCCATTGGCAAACACCAAGGTTTCTGCATCAGGGAGGGGGGAGAGCATCAGATAGGATGGGGACTTCGCAACGGACGAGCAGGTCCAGCAGTAATCCAATCCGATGCACGCGAGGTCGTGATTGAAGCTTCTGGGGTACCGCTTTCCGCCAGGCCGGTCGGGGGAAAGAGGGAGAAGGCCGGGGACCGCCCTGAGTGTTTCGACGGTGAGGCGGTGGCCAGTGGCAACCGTCCACTGAGGTGCTGTGACGGACATTTCAGCAATCTCTGCAGTGGAATGACTGGAGGGACAGGGAAGGGCCCGGGGGTTGCGCATTGTGGCTGAGATGTTCAGTGTGGGGGAAGGGAAGGTGTCACCCTCCCCCGCTTCCTTCCTTCCTTCTTCCTCGATGGCAGGACAGCGCACCTCTCTCACCGAATCCGATCCCCAAGATTCAGCAAGGACACTTTTCTCCTGCAATCTGGACCTTTCTTCGCCTTGTCTCCGGCGGGGTAATCGTCTTTTTCTTTTTTTTCTTCTTTTTTTTTTTTTTGCCGCTTGCGCCTGTGCAACCTCTACCGGTATTCAAACCTTTCATAGCCTGTACCACCTTATATCCACCGCCAAGAGTATTTGTTTATCAGCGTCATTACGCAGTGAATTGCATCTCTGAGCAACACAACACATCAACAGCAAAAGAACAGCAGCTCCTAGCACTCGCAGCCTCCGCTCTGGCCCTTCTCCCCACCTCTCACACCTCTCAAACCTGACACAAACAAACCTACACTCTACGGCACTTGTGATGCTTTGCCGTGGTACCTAGCCTTAAAAAGTCTTGAGGTTTTCTTCCTTGGCCTGCCTTGGACTGCACTAGAGCTAGACTGAATGACGGCGTCGGTAGGTTCCATGTTTTGCTCCTAACCAGATCCACTCTTCCTCTAATTCACTGCGAATTGCCAGCGTATCCACTCCTAGGCCCCCTTGACCAACACCGCATTGTCTAAGGTCTAATTACCCAACTTCTCTGTCCTTCGCACGCGACCATCACCAGAAGATTCCGCACACGCGCTGCAAACGACGCCATGGAGAGCCTCCAGCTGGCACAGATGCTCGCCGACCTGAGCAGCCTCAACGCGACGGTTCGTTGTCATCCCTCTTTCCCACCCGTCCTTTGTCGCAATCTCTCCTCCCGGTGGCATTCTTTGACTCGCCAATGTAACTCCCCTGCGTTGCGCTCTGGCAGTCGCAGGGGGGCCATGGGAGTTGAGTAGGAGAGGTTCGCAATAAACTTTTCAAGCAACTCACAAATACCCCGTCTACTGGAAGCTGACGATCTCTTTTCTCCAACCCCAGGAACCCAATGCAGCAGCGGCCCTCGTCACAGCAAACAAGGCCATCGAAACGGTCGAGAAGGCCGGCACTAACCCCGCCGCCGCCGGACTGCCCAAGCGGCCCACCGATGAACTACGCCGCGCACACAGCTCGCAGACCTCGCGGCCGGGTACAGGCACTGCCTCCCCCGCCCGCGTCGACAAGTTCGGCCGTCGCATCATGATGAGCCCGCCCGTCATGTCGCGCTCCAACTCGGCCCAGGGCTCCATCCCAGGCACTCCCAAGAGAGATTCAGAAGTACGAGGTGCCACCCAGCTGCTGCTCCCGCAACAGCAACATCCGCTTGGAACAGGGCAGAGAGCTTACATGACGGTTGTGGAACAGGGCGAAGACGATTTGGACCGGGCCTCGACGCTGATGGCGCTGTATGAGATCCGCGCGAAGTTGAAGCAGCAGGACAACAGCAGCCTGATGAAAGCGCGCGAGAAGATTGCCGACCTCGCGGCACGGCAGCACCAGCAGCAGACGGCCCCCGGCAAGAAGGAGCCTGAGAGGCTGACCTCCCGGTTCACGTTTCCCAAGTAGGACCTCAGCAAGCAAGCACACGGCTGCTTCTTTCCACATCAGCGGCGGTACGGCGTTTTTGGGACGACATGACTTGTTTTTCTTTCGACGAGGCCCGGCATAATGGACAATAAAAGTTGCGACGAATCGGTGTTACGGATTACGAAAGGTACTCAGTTGGACGCTGGGCATGCGTTTTGTGTTTTTGGACTGGTTAGCAGGCACTTAGCGATACGGTAACCCCGGGATTAGCGGACACTGGTTTCTCATCCCCCATCCGGCTATTGGGGGATTGAGAAGAGTCTCGGGACGAGGGGAGAAAAGCACGAGGGTTACATCTGAGGATCCGGTCACTCAACAACGGGTTGTGTTTCACGGCGCTTGCCGAGATCATGCTCTCGATGCTGATTAGTGCAGGATTTGTGTATTCATAGAGTCTACACCTTTTAATGTCCAAAGATTACCTCATTCTCGTGAGGTTACAACACAGGTTAGACCGATATGCAGTGCAAGAGGAACACGTAGTGCGGCATCACTCCGTCTTATGCCGGTGGCTTAAAGACATTGTTGGTTATCAGAGCTCAGGTGAAGACCGGACAGAAGACCGCCAAGCCCGGCGGCGTGCCGGAGTGTCGCGAAAACCCCAAATGACGGGGCGGAGAGTTTTAAGACCAACCCAAACGCGCGGCGCCTGACGGAAGAAACGAGCAGAGTTGGTGCCCAGGTGTTTAGAAACAGTCTTGGCGGCAAACTCGAGCAGTTGGAAGGGCCGGTTCGAGTTGCTCTGTTGGATGAGGGTGAGGTGGGGTATTGGCCGTTCACCTAGCCGCGCCCGGCTGTGCTCCAGCATGGTATGTTTACAGTTCAGTTCGCTAGGCCGAGCTTCGGTTCCGTAGGCCAGTGAATGCCGCATGTATCAATCAAGCCGGGCGAGTCTGCTGAAGATATAGAGTTGCCGTCGGAATGGCCCTTGACGCATGGCGACTCGATAGAATGCCTGTTTACAGTGCCTGCAGCGGGGTGGACCAGCGGCCCTCAGTGGGGTCGGCCATGCGCGGAGTGGGAGGGGGGCCACATCAGCGTCAGCAGCAAAAAGCCTCAAATTCCAACTCTCTTCCCAAGCGGCCGGGACTCGCGGGTCGCGAGTCACCGGTTTTTAAGGTTGCTTTGGCAGTCTTCTAGGGGAACCAGGGGACACGCCAGCCCAAAGTGTACGAACCACCCGGATTCAGTGTGGTAAGATTGATGGAACATGATGTGGGATGAAGCTGTAGAATGTTATGGTTGTCGGTGTCTTGAGATAGGAGAAGCTGCTCACCACGGCAACACGACCTGGAGACTTGTTCTTGCTCTGAGGCCCGACAGGTGCGTACAGGTTGCAACCCGTGCAACCGGACGTGCCCCGGAATGTCGCCGCCGGTCACCAATATCGCCCCCGTCATAGACTGACTGGATGGCAGCCGGGGGCAGGAAACCGCAGTGCGTATGACTACGAGGTAGGCACAGCTACGGGGCAGGGCAAATGACAAAGATAATCTCGCGAGCCTGCATCGTCCACTCTGCTTGGCGTGTTAGCGAGCAACTGTCGCAGGAATCCACGGCGTTCAAGCAAATGAACATTGGCGAATCTTTTACAATGGAGGAGGATTTGGTATTTGGAAGTGGTCACGCTACCGAGAACCGCGCCACAGGTTGACAAGGAACCATTCCATGGAAGGGTGCGTCGATGGACAAGGGTCAGCAGACGGAGTGGGGACGGCCAAGCATCGCCTGCGCTGGTGATGTTAGGCGCCCGGAGGTGGGCCGAGTACTTGGGATGGCCGCTGGCCCCACCGCAGCGCGGCAGTAGTGCTTAGATGCATCGAGGCGGCAATTTATATAGACGGAAACATCGGTGCGGGTATGTACACAACCGGCGACGAGGTTTGGAGGATCATTACGTGCATGGCCGTCTGTGCATCCTCAATGCTGGCATCGAGGAAGCATGGAAGCCACGGGTACCCTTCCTGGCACCGTCAAACATGTAGGCGCCCTGTAAGTGGAACGGAGCTAGCAAAAGTCCTGGATGTCCCCTATTAAAGTGAGCCTAGACACGACGACCAGATTTTGGAATTGACTATCACTGGCCAGTAGGAGGGTTCTCAGTAAAATGGTCAGAATCACTCAAAAGTTCTATTTAGAAGGCCGCGAATCACTCCGAGCTCTCCATACATCTTGGATTCCCGCGTGGCCTGAAGGTTCAAAGCCGCGATCGAGTTCCCTGCAGATACCGATCGGCCTAATCCAAATCGTTAGCGGTTAGCCAAACCGGATCGCCATAGACTGTAGAGACTTACCTCGGCTATGGCATCTGTGCCTTGTGCCCACTTCAAGAATGACGCTGATCCGAAATTGGCGTTCATGTCGGGTTTGGTGTTTTTGAGAGATTTGACCTGCCACTGACCGGACCCCGGCTTTAGGTTCTTAAAGGGGCTGGTGAACAAGTCCGTGTTGTGACGTGCCCATGCCTTTATGCGCTCGCATCTCTTCTTTCTTATGTTTTCCCAGTCGTAGGTGATCGTGCTTATACTCGCGGCGGGGTTGGGGTCTCGGGAGATGAGGTATTCCAGGACGCCAATATCTTCGACGATTAGTGAAAAACCTTGGGCTGCGCTGGGTTGCATGGCATGCTGTGGTGAAAGAGAGTCAGCTGTGGAAGCAGAGCAGCACCTGGGAGACGACCACTTACAGCAGAATCCCCAAGCAGCAAGATCCTCCTTTCTTCGCTAGTCCAACGAGGCAAGTCGGGAAGTTCAGCCAGTCTCCATCGATCACATGACTTGGCTGCATCCAATACTTTCCGTAGCTCCGGGCAAGCCTCCTTGAACATTGCCCGAACATAATCAACGTCCCCTCTTGTGTCCCAAAATCCTTGCTGGTCGGTGTGGCCCTTGATTCCGAAGAGACCCGTATACGTTTCAAGCGTGGTGTTGTATCTGCTCGTGACTTGCAAGACGCCATCATCGCCCATGTACACATTGAGGTACGACTGGTTCATCAGCGGCTCCAAGCCAGGATCGGAGTTAATTTGCTCCTTTGTGAGATGGATGCTGTAAAGCGTCATGTCACTGATGATAGGGTCGATCGGCTGCCCTGTCTTACGGAGAATCTGCTCCCTAACAGCGGACCTGATCCCATCCGCCGCCAGGATAATGTCCGCTTCCAGACGCGTTCCATCTTGGAGGGTGGCGTAGGCTCCTCGCGCGTCGTCCTCGACTTTGGCGACGGCAGCGTTGAACGTAATCACGGCGCCTGCGTCTTTGGCTTTACGATAGAAGAGATCAATCATAACAGCCCTGTTGGTGCCCCAGTCCGGATAATCGGAGATGTCAGTAGCAATCGCGCGAGTCGCAACTTCTCCTGTCTTCAACTTTCGGAGGACGTTGGCAGGCGTGTCGGAGCAGAGGGCTTTGAGGTCCGCGGCGAGCCCCCAGCTGTGTAAGATCTTGGTGGCACCTGGCCGGATGTTGATGGCGCCGCCGGCGGGGGTAGGGTCCGCACGCTGCTCCAAGACTTGGACGTGATGACCTTTTCGTGCGAAGCCGAGGGCGGCACAGAGACCGCCTAGTCCCGCTCCAATGATGATGATTTCCATCTCGAAACAGAAGTCGAAAGCAGTAGATGGTGTCTAAACCAAGAAAGTGTCTGCTCGGCTGGTTGTGGATGGTTTTTTTTCTCTCTTTTCAAAGTCAAGACAAAATGGTACTTCGAGGTAGCTCGTCTCATACAATTCAGCCTCTCATGCTACTGGGGCGCCGCTTTTATATCGCCCGTGAATACCCTCCCTGACTGTTTGCAAGGTTTTAGCATCCCTGCATGGATTTTGAAGCGGGTGTTATGGGAATAGAAAGCCAATGTTGACCTTGTGCCCGTCTAGATTATAGTTTCTCACATTTACCCTAGTTTTTACAATAACCACACGCGCTATTGACAACATATCCACATGTTGTATAGCTTTTGAGTTCTGTAGCATTCTGGGAAGGACACGAAGAGAGTTTACTGGGGGGCTTTTGCTTGCACAAACGTCCAATAGACAACCTTGGGCCTTCATCACAGACCACCACCAGGGCTGGGCGGCCTCTTCGGCACGCGCACCCCTACTGTACGTCCAGACCGTCCTCCGCCCCATAATGCAAACGTACCGGGACTCGACCAGGCAAAAGGAACCTCAGTATCAACGCAGCAACTACTGTCGTTTTGAACATACGCACCTAACAATACTAACGTGAATACAGCCGATTCAAATGCGTCATGGATTGAAAAACATACAGAGTTCACCACAAATTTCTTTGATATTGACAAGCTGGAGAAACCGTGTGCTTGCGGATTTGCGAGTAGGGTGTGCTTACCTTAGGAAACTGGCACGTGTGCGGCTTTACTCCAACTGCCGCGGCTATGCTGATTGGACTTGTCAACTGGTAGTCCGTTATCTGCTTGTTAATCGGCACCGCAATGTCCAATCATTAAGTCCACTACACTCTGGGTTAGGGGTTTAGCAGCGGGTTGTCTTTCCCTAGTTACCCTACAAGGAAGTTTGGACACGTGAACCTGAGTCAGTTGTCGGGTAGCACTAAACCTTGCTTCAGAGTAGCATTGAGACTGGTACTGCTGGTGACCATGCGTGCATCGGGGACTTCTGTCACATTGGGAGTTTGCAGGTCGCAAACCCAAGTATCGGATGCTTCTTGATAGGCAAGCTTTCGTCAATCTTGGTACGATTGCAAACGAGCCGAGGTTATATGGTACTTGCAAGAGGACACCGTTCGGACAATGGACGGACACCGGTGGGGTCCATGGTCCAATATACATGTACACATATGACAGCAAACCAGGCATCCAAAAGCCAGCTTACAGACTAAGCCGACTCTCTCTCGCTTACCAGCAGTGTAGAATGAGGAACCATGAAACTGTTTACCTACCGGTTTACCTCCGAGGCCATGATGACGCAGTATTGACAAGCTCTTGTTACCAGACACGTAGGAGCACTGACTGGACGTGCTCCAAAACGGCAGAACCGCCGATAGGAGAAGCCTCTTTCTGAAGGAAGTAGGAAATTGAACTGCAGAACTGCAAGGTAGGTGATAGTTACGATAAAGATATCTGATTGTGGCGACTTCTACTAGCAGCGGTCGGGGTTGTGTCGTAGTCACTTTGCAACCTGAACTATACAAACGAGGTAAGTCCAGAAGTAGTACAATATGGCTATAATAAATAAATGTGATAACAAAGATGAAGAAAAATACAGTGGTGGTCGCAGGTGTAGGCTATAGGAGTTGGTTCATCAATTTAAGCTAGAGAAAGTCCTCTAATCACGTAGTCAACCTGATAACAGTTTCAGATCCGACAGCGTATGTGGGCCGCGATAATGCTATGATACCAAGACGTCGTGTTGAAAAGGGTCGTTTACATATAGGACAAGCTGCTAGTGAAGCAAGGCAGAACAGAGAGAAGGCAGACAAAAACAAGCGGAGGCATCCAGGTATACTCCCGGTAAACCCTTCCCCTGGGTGTGGTTCACCTTGGTTCAAAATATGTATGCTCTACGAGCATTTTTAATATCGTCCGTCGGCAGTTGAGACTATGCTTTCCGACATAAAAGGTCATCTTGAACGCAGGTCGGCACGAACATTGGAAACTTCTCTGGAAATTGATATCCGTCAAATTTGCCTCTTTTGGACATGCAATGTGCGATTTGATTGGAAAGATAGAGATCGATCTATTGGCTGGCAGCTTCACCGGCCCTCAGTGCCCTTGGCCAGCTGATAGGACCGTGCGTCTGTAGATAGCATCAATAAATGCATATAGCGCTTTAGCACAAGGCAGGTGTTGCCTGGCTGACCCCGCTCGACCGGGTCGCCTCAGTGTAGGGCGACGGGTGATCCGGGTACACCTTAACGATTTATTAGTGGCGCAGCCGAATGAGACAAACCCGGTTGGCGAAGAGGTTGAACACAGCCACTCTGGACGAGTTGCCGGACTCCCGTGAGAGCCATTGTCCAGCAGGTTGGGATACTTTAGTTTGACCGGGCGGACTGGACCCTGATGTATGTATGTACCTTACACGCTTCTGATGGGTTCGTATCTTGGGCGGGTCTTGGACTGGCTGGGCGACGAGGTCTTGGTGTTTGGCATGCTAATGTTGGCGTTGGCGATGTTGGCGTGCTTGACGGGGTACAAACGGATATACAAGGACAAGGGCAAAGACTCGCAAAAGACTGTACAGAGTCGGCTATTGACTGCGGCATCGGTGTTGGTCGCAACAGGACTTTGGCTTGCTGACAATGACAAGATGGGAAAATGGTGTGGGCATCGATCGCGCCCCGAACGAATCTTCCAGTCATGAAGTCTGGGCAAAGAGGGAGGGCCACGCAATGGCGAGGGGCCAAGTGACTTTGCCCAGCCTTCCAAGACGTAGCTTTGAGCCTTTGTCTGGCGACGGTTTGCTTGGCTTTCTTCACTGAACCCGGGCGAAATATAACTTGATCCCTCTTTTTCCCCTTCCTCCCCTTCCCTCCACCATCCTTCCCCCGTCCGATTTTTCTTGCACTATTGTCCTGGAATCATCAACCTTGTACCTAATCAAACCCCAAAGGTTTCCTCCTAGGCCACCATTCAACAGTCTTTATTTGATTAATTCTGGCATCTGCAGCCGGCGACCACCTTTGCATTGCATCCTCAATAAGCTGCAGCCTCCCATTGCCGACCGAACGAACCAGTACCTTATTTTTGTGCACAGAGGGATCTTCCAGTCCCAGGCCGGCTTTGCTGAGGACGTCACCTACCAGGTCCCGAAAAGCATCACGTCATTGAACATCACCCATTACCTCCCTCCATCCCAAGGCCACGCCGCAGAAAGCATAGCAACGCCACGAAAAGAAGTGAGCTGCTGTTGCATTTCGCCTCAAGCATAGAAGAAACAGAAGCGACCGAAACTTTCTCCTCCGACAACTTTTCCTTTGCCTTTTTGCATACGGATACATTCTCCTCACCTTACCACCACATACCCTGTCTATCGAACTGATTACAATTTCGATCGGCGAAACACCCGTCATCGACGTTTGCTACACCTCTGACAGCGCGTATTGCAACGTTCGGTTTGCTATCAAACACACACCTACGCACATATCGGCCACCGTCAAATATGGCGGCCTTTGAATTCCCCCAAGCTCTTGACAAGAGGTAAGCACCCCCTCGGCTCGACTTCTGCATTGCTTGCAGGTTGGACCTACCAACCAACTTGCACCTATGCACCTCTCGCGAGGCTCTTCGGAATACTGACATCAATCCGGTAGACAACAATACGGCTGTCCTTACGGCCAAGTTTACAGAAATGGAAGATGCTACGAACGCGGCGCGTGGTACTGGTGGGGACGTTGGGTGCTTGCCGCCGTCGTCGTCGGCATCGCACTTCTCATCTTGATCCTGTTAGGGTAACCCCCCAGTGCTTTTCCTGTCTTGGCACGACTCCCCAGTCGTTAACGAGCAGTCAATACTGACAATCTCTCTTCAAATAGGTGCATGAACGCTCGCCGTCGCAAGAGGCGCGGCGTCCAGCCCTTCTACGGCACCGGCTGGATGGGCGGCAACAACAAGCACAACCAGCATCAGCAGGCCACCTACGCCCACCACCAGCAGTACAACGGTCAGCAGCAGGGCTACGCGGGTTACCCCCAGCAGGGCGCGGATGGATCCTACCCTGCCCCGCCGCCGGCCTACGGACAGGCTCAACAGAACCCCCAGTACACCGGCACGACGTTCAACCCCAACGACGGATACTATGGCGGCCACAACGAGGGCATCCAACTGCAGCAGCCGCAAAGCTCGTATCAGCGCGACGCATACTCCCCTCCTGCCGGCCCGCCGCCCGGAAAGTAAGGACGGATCGGACCCGACTCTTGCGCATGAGCGATGATGAGAAGATGTGTTGGCCGATGAGAGTGCGAGTGCGATTGCTTTGAGACAAAGTGGCTTGCGACACAAACATGATACCTTGATTGCGAAAACCCGGGACGGCGTTGGCGGTTTCCTTTGGATGGAGTTTGGATCGCACATGCACAACGAACGATAAGACGCGCGTGGGGGAATGATAGGATACTAGCCGAAGTGTATGATGATGATATCCTGGGTTTGGCCTTAGGCCAAGGGTCGGATGTGAACCATTGGAGGCTCTGGACATAACCTCATAGTACAACATACCAGTATTGACACCAGCTTTTGTAAACGCCTCGTAAGAAACCTGAACTCTGAATGTGTGGTGGGTCAGGCCGCCGCCACCTTCATTAGAGTGCATCGTGAAAGGACCTAATAATGGATCTTGCAGCAACTGATCATCGCGAGCCCCTCGCAGATCAAAAGACAGCCATGTGACGCTTCAGGCCATTTTCGTGTCGAGGTACTTGGGTCCACAGCCTTGATACCAGTAGACTCTCCCGGCCAACATCAGACGGTCTCGCTGCACCGCTGCATCCGCAAATTCAATTCCTCACGGGCATCACTTCTGGAACGTGTGACAGTCCGTGCCTGGAGCTTCTTTCGACGGCGAGATCTTATCTCGGGGCCTCCCAAGCCTGACTAGAACCTTGGTGAGGATTGAGCGAGGCCCCGAGACATCTGACCACGGCATTGTTTCGAAATGGCGCCGTTGGTTCGTGGTCCTTCGGCTGTTGCTGAGGGGAAATGATGAGCTTCTCAACGAATGGGTTACATCAGCCCTGTGATTCACACCGAGTCCAAGCGCACTGTTGTTGCTTGTCGAACTTGTGATTGGCGATTCCTGAGAAGGCAGAAACAGTGGTCGGCTCTGCAGCCTCCGGGTCTTGCATTCATCTCGGCCGAGTGGCTCACGCAACAGTTGAGCTTAACCGCAGTCCAAACGTTGCGAGTGAGAGGGTAATGTGGCTAATGACGAAAATGTGGCTGGAAACAACCACAGTCACGTTTTTATTGATTTACGTTGGTATGTATTCCTTTCGCAACCTAGGCAGGGGGACCGACAACTGCAGACTTACCTCTCGTCTCCGGACGCTTTGGCCGATGCCAAGTCAGCAGGAATGCCTAAGGCTTAAGATGACACTACGTTTCACCTTTGTCGACTCTGCATGGCGCTGCTGCACTGCAAGTGGTGTTCGTTTTCGATACGGCGGGCGGCGGCACGCGCTGCAAAAAAAACAAAAAAAACCGGGGTGGGAAAGGAATGTGACGAGCCATCGGTGCAGAGAGCAAAGTGACGGTCGACGAAGCCAATCATCTCTCCCGACCCCTGATGGGTGGACCGGGGAGGGGGCGGAAGGTTGTTCACGGCATCTGCGCGATTACAGGGGATTTCGCCTGACAGCCCGTTCGGGAAGCCTTGTCATTGCTGTGAAGAGTGGGTTGTCAGGCACATCTCAACGGCTCAAACACAGGGTCCGCAGGCAGGCAACAGCAAGAGAATGCGAAGCAGCGCCGACAAGCAGCAGCAGGAGAAGTGCGAAGCTGAGAGGAACCGCTTCCCCCACCGGGGTTCGTCTGAGCAGGGATCTTGTCCGCTAGAGCGGCATGGCGCTCGATCGCAATTCAAATTTCCCTCCGGAAATCTCCCTTTGATGGGCTGCGCTCAGGACGCGCTCGCTCTCTCTCTTCGGTGTATGGGCGCCTTGCATTATAGCTGCATTATAGGGAGGTCTAATGTTTCCTCTATTGTGATTTGACCGCGCCGGGCCGTTTGGCAGTTCTTTGCTCTTTCTCTCTCCCTCCTCCCTACTATCCATCCCCATTGTAGACTCTGATCGTCCCTCGTGGGTTCCTGGGAGAACGCAATCTTTGTGTGCCGTCACGCCAATCCTTTCCTCATTCTTTCTTTCCTCTCGACACCTCACAATCTTTTTCACGTCCACTTTTGACCCTTTTGACCTTCGGTCGAGGGAAACCCTTCCATCCCATCTACGGCGGCCTCTTGTCAATCGCTCTCTCTTGACATCCTCCACGAGGTGCATATTCTTCCGGCAAATCCGCACAGGCTGCGTCCTGTGCCGCTTCGCTCCCTTTCCTTCTCCCACCACCCAAATTTATCCCATCCCGTTCGCCATTCCCGAGGCTGTTTGACAACTCTCCCTCGTGTCTCTCATTCACCCGCATGCGAAAAGCAGAGAAGAGCCGAATTTGCAACCCAGTCGTTCCTTTTCTCGTACTCCGCCTCGCCGCCACTTCGGGAGTTTATAATCCCCCAACACATCTCACGAAAAGGGCGCCCCTCAGCCCCAGCCTCCGTCCAACCTAGGATAACCGTGTCTCTCGACAGCCGTACACAAATTGCGGCCCCCCCTTTTTCGCGTACCAAAAGGCGTCATTGAGCAATAGGACCAACATATAGACACAAACTGTTGGCTACGGACTGCCTATTTTCAGGGTGATCCCGTCTTGCTTGCTTACTTGCACCGCCCAGTTTCAGCGGTATTTTGAGACGAATACCTCTGGGCTTTGCATCGTCCGCCGCTGTCATTCGTCGGCTTTTCCCTACCACCCACCACACTCACTCAAGGGGGCAAACGCATTGCCTTCCCGCAGTGACGAACCCTTCCATTTCTTTACAGGCGACACAGGCGCTGCCCAACTCGGTTTCTCTCCGTCGTCTGTGAGCCTCGACCTTCGTTTTCGACCACCGACTTTCGTTTGCGCCTTAGCTTTTCGTGATTTTTTCCCCCTCTGCCTTCTTTTTGAGCGAACTCGGCCGTCACACCTGCGTTACCCAGTATCTGGTACCACAAGCGGTTCGCCTTCCCCCTTTGACTGCACTCAGATCACCCATCAAGCCGATCAAACGACGACGACGAACACCGGGCCCAGGAGATGATGGAGCTATAGCTTCGCAACTATTCCGTATCCAAACACGTCTCGACCAATCGACCTTGAGATACCCTATTTTGTGGGTATCGCATCGAGAATCACGTTCGTTGCTGGAGGGGAAAAAACATCAAAGCATTCAAAATGCCTACGATCGATGTCGCCATGGCGAGGAGTCTTCGGGGAGGAGTATGGGGCTCAGTAGTGTCGAGCATGGCCGCGAACATTGAGAGCCGCGGAATCACGGATACGGTCAACAACGCCGGAAGCCAGATCAACGATGTGAAGACGGCCTTTTCTAGCTGGGACAACTGCATGGCTGTCACTTACTGCAAGTAGGTTTTACTGTAGCCTCGTTTTGATACTTGCTTGGATGCTGACTTTCCCAGGTGGCCCGTCATCGGAGTGATGATTGTTGGCGGTTTGATCATCTTCTCGATCGTATGGTGCATTATCCGATGCGCTTGCTGCGGGTTGTCGTGCTGCTGCCAGTGCTGCTACTGCCTGAAGTGCTGCGGCAACTGCTGCGGTTGCTGCGACACCCCGAAGGGAACACCTCACAAGCACCTCGACGACTCTTATGGACCGACGAACCAAGGATACAAGTCCCAGGCGCCAATGGCCCCTTTCTATAACAGCGCGCCTGCGCATGCGGCACATTCAACAGCACCGGTGCCTACGGCTAGTGGAGCTGCAGCGCCACCACAGTATGCCGAGTTTGAGGTCAGCAAGTCTGGTGCCAACCCGGCAGACGCAGATGCGCTACCGGCAATGCCCAGCTGGGAGGGTGCAGGCTCTAAGAAGGTCGCACTCGAGGAAGAGGTGGAGCTAGAGCAGATGAAGCCTGCGGCATCACCCAACCCCAACGGACAGAATATGCCTCTCATGGCACCCAATGCTACGTCGCATCCGAACAGCCCTATGCCGGGCGACAGGAGTCCGTACGGCCAAAATGCTCAGGCAGGCTCGAGCGGCTACTTCGCCAACGCCAACCCACCTGCGGATCCTTATGCGATGGGTGGCCAGGGACCCAGTGGCTACAACGGCGCATACGGACAACCGGCTTCGTCTTTCGGAGCAGACCAAGGTTACAGCAATGGAGCCATGACTGCCGGAGGTATGGCGGTAGCAGGAGGCATGGCAATGGGTCAGGGCAATCGGTCTCCGCATGGGGAGTTCAACAACGGCGGATATGGACAGCAGAGGGGTCAGACTTACCCTCCCCCTCAGCAAGAGTTCGACCAAGGCTATGGTGACTACGAACAGGGAGGATATGGAATGGGCCGCCCTCCGCGTATCGGCCCTAGCCCGGCTCCTATTCCCCGGAGCTTCACGGCACCGCCTCGCAATGGACCTAGTCCCGCACCGCCTGGCTTCCGTCGCTCACCTGGTCCTCCGAACGACTACCGCGGCTCTCCCGCCCCTCCCAACGACTACCGTAGGTCACCGGCTCCTCTTAATGACTACCGACGCTCGCCCGCGCCCCAAAACGATTATGGCTATGACCAGCAAGACCAGTACCTCAATGACAACTACGGCCGCCCGCAATATGGAGGAGGTGCGCGTCAATACTCTTCTGAGTCGACCCGCCCCCTCGCTCCTCAGCGCAGCTTCACCGCTGAGCCGGCGTCTCCGAATCTCCAGAACAACGGCGGATTTGATTTCAGCGGCAACAGCCGTCCGCAACAGTACAATTACAACCGCGGCCCAAGCGGTGGTGCCCAGCAGCACATTGAAGAAGAGGAAGAACAGCGACCCCCGCAAAGCAGCGGCGGCACCTACCCAGGATACAAGGCGTACCAGCCGACCAAGGACGGTTGGAGCGGCGTCTGAGTGAAACGAAAGAGCTATCACGACAAAATACCATGAGACTTTCGCATGCATACAGCGGAGCATTGACAGCCTTTCCGCCGGTGCCAGGCTTCTATTTAAAGACTAATTCAGTCAGAAATTCATCGACGCGGCGTTGCTTTGAGTTTCCGATATATAGGTATGCCTCGGATCGATAATCCTTGTCTCTCACTCGTACAGTCATTGGACGTTTGTTTGGAGCACGGAAAAAAAAGAACCGTTTGGGGACCGCTTCCTAGGAGTTTCGGGCATACAGAAATAGCCACTTCTTTTTTTCTTTTTTCTTTCTTTTCTCATCATGACGAGGAGCAATTCGGGGCTGTATAATGACCGAGGTCAAGATTTTGTTGGGACATCTTGTTTTCTTGGGTTTAATTTTCTTTCTTTCTTTGCGTTACTGGAGTGGCATCATTGCGGTTTTCACATTTCTTTTCGTCTGCTCTGTAAAGAGTGGCCGACCCGGATAGCTTCCTTCTTGGCGCCGAACGAGCCGCGGGCTGGCGTCGTACTATCTGCCATCTTCATCCTATTTCGGATGTTTTTTGAGTTTGGGGCTGTGACTAGAAGTCGGCCAGGGGACTGTGCGAGGTTGAAGAGGGACTGACTCGAGGGGTTTGAGAGGATGAACACCGTGTCGTTGACATGGCCTCTTGTAGCTACGGCGGGCTGGGGGCCTCGAAAGTGGCTCCACCGGAAGGATAGCGGCCGAATACCAGAAGCCATATTTGATCAGCGTGCAAGTTCACAGCGCACGAATGTTGTGAAATGCCAGCGAGGCCGGTCTATAGTCCGGGCCAGTTGGGTGCTTACATGGAGCGCACAGCCGACGAACTGCAACAGACCCGAACGTCGATGATCCCGGACTAGCTACGGTCCCGACAGAATGTCTGCTAAGAGAAATCACACACTTCAGTCTCTGGCCGTTCAGGCAAGATCTCGAGGATATGGAAATACCACCCGTCTTCGGCCTCTCCTTTGCCCCTGCAGCGTGGGCCGGAGGTATCGCGGTTTTCGAAGTCGGCACTCGAGATGAAGCACTTGCATCCTACGGGGCGCACCCTGGGACTGTACGTGAACTGTTGTTCTTGTCTCTCGGCCTTTCCTTCCCGCTATGTAGTCTTGTATAAGACTGGGCAGACGAGCGACTTCGCCAGGCGACTGAGCACACATATCGCAACATCGTGGCCTTTGAACTAGTAGAGCATGGCTTGGCGTGCCGTACTCCCCCCGACCTCTGCAGGGTGCACAGGACGACCGACCGCCTTGCACATATCCGGAACGCTCTCCTCGCGGCGGAAAAAGAGCCGCATTCTTGTACGTGTTCGTGGGAGATAATCTAGGTGGACCTTTCACTTCTTTGGTGGCGACGATGCTCTACTCCCGAGTGGACAAACTACTCTGCGTTTGACATGCTCGCTTGTTGAAATTGCTTGGTCGTTGAGAAAGTAACGGGTTTTCTTGCCGGTTGGGTATGGAAGGTGGTGTCCTTGGGTTTAGTCGGCTTATACCCAACAGGCGAAGAGGAAAACCAAGGGTTGAGCTGCACAAAGCAAGAGACACAATCGGCAAAAGATGGAAAGGGGGTAAAGGAAAAACAACAACAACAACAACAGGTAGACATGATTCAGAACGAATCTAACTGAGAGCCCAAGATGTAGACCGCGCCCAGTGCCAGTTATAGGAGCAGAATGTCGAGGTTCCTCCTGCTCTCTCCACAATCAACGAAGCTGAGGGATGTTGATAGAGTGGACGGGCACATCGTTCAACCCCGGCCTACCTCGTCTTGTATTGCTTTTGCCCACGGAGATCCAACTCTACCTCGCGAGAAGCCCGACCCGGAAGAGCATTCAAAACACCAAGATCCTCAAGAACCCCGCCATCAAAGGCCCTCCTAATTGAAGAAGGGCGGGATGCCCTTGGTACGCAGCACCTGTCTCCGTATCCTGCTCGCCAGGCCATTCATGTCGCTGTTATAAATCAGCTTCTCGGGAGCAAGACGCAGCTCCACGCGCCTCGCCCGGTCCTCCTCGCTCATGGTCCCCTCGACGAACCTCCACGTATCCGTCACGACAACATACTCAACCGTGCCCCCCTCCCCGTGATGCGCCCATTCCCTGCCCCCCAGCCTGCTCGTGCCCCTCCATCTCCATTCCACCAACCTCGTCCCCTCGGCGCTCAAATACCCGCCCTCCTCCTCCTCCCCGTCGCCGCCCCCCTCCCTCCGTTTCCCAACGGCGAGCTTCCACCGCTTGTTCCTCTCCACGATGATCATCATCTCGTCCCTCTTCCCCGCCAGCGTCTCGTACTCGACCCGCAGCTCCCGCAGGCCCGTCGGCCCCCGGAACCCACGCAGCCAATCCTCCGCCATGCGCAGTGGCTCGTCGTCCTCCCAGAACCACCAGTCCGAGTACCGCACCGTGATGGTCAGCGTCTCGGGCCGGAACTGCGGCTGCGAGAAGAGCCACAGGAGGTTTTCACCCCCCTCGAGCCAGTACATCTGCGTGAAGAAGCGGACCCGCTGCAGGTCGCGCGACTGCTGCGGCGTCAGGTCGAGGAAGAAGAGCTCGCAGCTATCGTTGTCGGTTCGTCCCTCAGGACCGCGGTCTGTTTCGCCCCCCGATACAAACGGTCGTTAGCCAGCCCCCTTCCCGTGCCCGTATATAGGAAGTTCTCTGGAGAGTTGGGAGACGTAATACGCACCAAACCAGAATGCGAATTCCAACTCTTTGAGAAACACCTTCTGGCCCTCGGCGTACGCCAGCTTGCACGTCTGGAGGAGGGTGCTGCTGCTCTTCCTCGGCCCCCTGAACCCCGGCCTATACCAGTACGAGTCCTCGGGGTATGCAAACTCGTCGTCTTCGTATTGAATGAGCGCGAGTGCAAAGATCTCGTTGCGAATCTCGCCGGGGAGAACGCTGAACAGGGGGCTCTCGAGCTGCTGGCTGCAGCTCGTGATATCAATGCTGGACGAAGTAGCAGAAGAAGAGGACGCCATGGCGACGGGTAGCTGGCGATTCGGTCACACTAGAGTGAGTTGAGATGATTTAGAATGCCGACATATCAAAGACCGACGTCGTACGGCGATGCATTTATACCGGCGGTGGCTTGCTTGTTGCGTCGCACAAAGCGGGGTCGGATGCCTATTTGCCTGTTGCTGCCTACTGACTTTTGTGCCGCAGCACCCAGTAACATTACAACGTAGGAGCTTCAAATATACATTTCGAGTCAATGCCTCTCTCTGTTTTTGCGTGGAACTTTCAGTTGGTTGTGGAGTCAACAAAACGAAAAGCAAACTCGTGGTATTATCATGGAATTCATAAAAAATAAAAAAAAAAGAGGCCGTAAGAATGGTATTGCATACACGCATGAGGAGGCTGCCTCCACGTCCAGTCGTCGCTCACAATATCCCTAAGACCAAATGACAATCGAGCAGAAATTCTGTCTCCCGCAATCTAATGAGCTGCCACCGCCTCGCTCTGTCTCGTTCCGTTGCTCACAACGCTAGCATCATCGCTCTCCTGAACCGTCCTGTTCCCAGGCACTGAACTCGTAACGATGTTGGCGTCGTCGTCATGTACCACGCTCTGTTTTCCCTTGCTGTTAGACATAGAGTCGGATGGGTCGACAGTGAAGTCATCCTGCTCGGGACGCCAGTCACGCAAGTCGTCCTCCGCGTCGTTAAGAATCTGCCGTGCCTGTTGAGCATGGTGATAAGCGGGACGCATGTCGCCTGGTACAACGGGGGAGTCGTCGAGGAGCTGCAGGAGTCTTCGACCATGCTTGGCAAGGATGATCTGCTTCTCGGCTCGCTCGATGGTTGCGGCAAACTCGGCCTCGTAAGCTTCCTTGAGCTTCTGGCGAGTCTAGACGGCGTTCTTGTCAGCACAACAATGGCAAAAAGTGTTGAGGGTGTAGGTACGCACGATATTCGTCAGCTGGGCCTCCGCGACCAAGTTCTCCGCCTCAGCGCGAACGAGCTCCTGCTCGAGAACGACAAGCCTGGCACTCTGTGGCTCCTTCATCTTCAACCTCGCAATCTCATCGGCAATTTTGTCCTTGCCATCGCGGCTTGGCTGCACACTCTTCTCCGTGTTGCGGATGTGCTTCAGCACACCGCGCGCATCGTCGAGAGAGTGGGCATACTGGTCTTCCTGCTCGCCGAGCTCGCTGAGAATTACGCCGACCTTGTCCGAGACGTCAGAGACGGCGGCGTCGTTGGTCTGCTCGCCCCACTCGGACAGCTGGGTGGCAATGGAGATGCGCTCGCGACCGGCCGTCTCGTGGGCGGTGATGAGGTTGTTCTCGCTCTTAATAATGCGGTAGAGCTTGCGCGAGAGCTCGGGCTGAACGTTGCCGCGGAGAGAGTTGAAGGAGAAGCCGGTGCGCTTCGTGGAGGCGTTTTGGGAGCCGTTGCGGCGGTGGTTGGATCTGATGGACAGTGAACGGTTCCTGTGACGGTGTTAGTCGGTGGTTCGGACAGGGTTGTGCAGGTGTCTGCCAGACGTAGACGGAGTCGTGATGGTAGACACCACAGGGGAATTGTGGCAAGTAGTTTTCAGATCGACGCTTGAGCTACCATTGCATCTCTCGCTGCTGCGAGAGAAGAAGCGAAGCATCTTGGCGATGGCGATGCTGGCCTGTGATGTATGAAGAGAACCTCACTTACATGATTGCGGTCGACTGGGGTCAATGCTGGATCTCTCTGTCCCTCTGATTGCGACTTCTGACAGCTACCCGCGAAGTATATGGAGAAAGAGCTGCGATGTTGGGTGAATGCGGGAAGGAGAAAACCCGGACCCTGCAGAAGGTGATGGGCGCGTCTAGGAAGCTGGGTCTCGGATGAGAAGGGTCTCTACTTGATTCGCAGTCGCAGATCTTTGGAAGCCAAGATAGCAATGCACCTTGTCTGATTCGCAACAATTGAGGGGCAAGCTGAGAGATGTCGTTCGTCTGGCGACAGGAAGTTGCAGCAGTGTGAAATGCGACAGCCGCGATGCGACAAGGGTATACAGTCGACTTTAAGAAGGTGGTCTGGTCTGGGCAGAGATGGGAACAGCAGCGGCACAGTCGGGATGGAGGAAGGAACCGAGTGAGACAGTCATGTCATAATTGAGCTGCTGGCAGGTGGCAGTCCACATCACAAGAGGGAAACTAGACGCAAGCTGGAAAGGTAGCTCTAGTCCTAGTCTTCTTCGGGCTCGAGGGAAGCAAACAACCAAGGTAGCCACGACAGCCATTCCCTACCATTTTCGCGCACACTCTGCGTGGGCTCTCTGCCTGTACGAGAGCCAGCAAGGCGCGTTTGGTCGGTTGGTCTGGTACCCGTACAGCTCAGAGGTTAGCAAGGCGGCATGCCGAGAAGACCGGGTTGGCGCGTATAGCTCACCGAGCTAAACTTAACATTCCCTCCAAGAATCCTTTTAGAGGTGTGGTGACGATGATACTAAGGATGACGACGAGTTGGAGGGGGTCGCGCCATGACGTCATTACAGACTCGAGCAACCCTGGGCGTCACCTCGGGAAAAGGGTCCCTCTCTGCCCCTCCCCCATCTAGACTGTCTCCCCTCTTCGCACCTCACTCCTCCACATCCCATGGCAGCACATGCCCAAAAGAAAAATCCCGACGTCAAGGCCGTCAGGCTACCAAACCCAAATTATCGAGTCAGGCGCAGACTTGGAGGGCGCTCGCCCTTTGTGCGTTGGAAACACACAGACTGTAGAACGGGAAGAGTTTGAATGCGCATTTGTCGTGCGTCGGTGTGCATACATCATCCGTCGAGAAGAAGGGAAAGTATAAATGTAGAACATGAGAGAAAAAATAAAGAAGAAATCGTCATTAAAGAAGAAAGGCTTGAACACAGCCTATTACGGACGTAAACTTGATATTTCGTTACAAATGTGCCGACCCAGAGAACAACATAATCATATAACTCCAGATCCGAAAGCCAGGCCCAGCACTGCTCTCGTGATGCGGCGCCGTTCAAAGTCGGTACCGCCCGTTGTCCTAACTCCAAATGTGCAAGGCCGTCGCTGTCGCTATTCGTGTGCCGCTTCATGGTTCAGGTGATTACCCTTCCCATCTTCATCTCATCTCGCTCTCTTTTTCTATCATCCGTCGCCATTCCATCCCCCTCTTTCTGAAACGTCATGCCGCTTTCTCGTCTAATCACAAGTGGCTTGGAATTATTCCCGCTTGTTGCTTCCCGTCCGGAATGCTTAGCTTGACCTTGTTCATCGGTATGTGCGGCTGGTCCGCTCGTAGACCACGGGCTCAACGTAGCTGACTCGCGGGCTGTTGGCGACGTAGGACCGCCTCACACTCGTGTAGCTTGCACGTGGGGAGTGGCCATGGTGGTGATGGTGGTGGCCGTGGTGGTGATGGCCGTGGTGGTGATGGTGATATCTGGTGGGGACTACCTCCTCGTGGTAGTAGTACTTGCGGCCGCTCGTTCCAAAGCACATCTTGATCGGATGTGGAGTATTCGATCGTCTATCGAACGGATCCTGGCCTAAGAGTTGCCTATAATTTGGCTGGCGTCTGTACCGGACAAATGAAGGGCGGCCTTCTGGAAGGTAGGTTGGTTGGTAGGTAGGTATTAGTTGTGCCGGGCTAACCCAGGTATAGAGCCGGTTGAGGTAGGTGGAAAGCAGACGATAGATGCGGGTAGAAGATCCAGCGAAGATTCTATTGCTCAAGTGTCAAGGCTATGAATGCGCTGGGCTGGAAACGGGATGGTAGTGGGTGACAGGCTGCCTTTTATGATTTCTCAACTTATTACTGTCACCAGAGCCTCGGCGGGCTTGGACCTCTGTCTTCCAAGTATGTTACTAAATAGTATGAGAGAGAAGTCAGGGGGACTCGAGCTATCCAAGGGCCATGCAGTCAGTCATCCATCCCTCCATCCATCCATCCCACTTTACCCTTCAGACGGAATCGACCAAAGCGAGCAAAGCGGCGCGGCGGCCCTCACCGAAACCCTGCGCGCGTGAGTGATGGCTGGTTGGTTGACAGAGTCGAAGGGGTGGCCCAGTTTTCGGCTTTTGGCTCATTGCTCTCATGCTTTCCCGCTTGCCCGCTTGTTGTCCCTCCCAGACTTCTTGCCAGGTTCGTGGGTGCCGCTGCCCTGGTTCCGACCCTTGCTCCAACATTGGGAGGGCGGGATGCTCGCATTGGGTCTGCCATCCTTGTCCCCGAAGGCCACTGACCAACGTGCCTAGACCGCTGTGTCAAGCGATTCCCACGCCAGGGTCTCCCCACCTCGAGTCCTGGCCCGCGTGAGATTCTGGGCCTGCAGGGCTTGCTCTAACAGAGGGAAAAGGGTTCGAAAAGTTGGTTGTTGTTTTGGGAACGGGACCGGGAAAAGGGTCCAGAGGTCTGAGAGTTGAAGAAATGCGGCCTAGAGTCACAGAACGTGTAGGGCCTCAAAAGAAAAAGCTTCCTCAAGTCTGGCTGTCTGTTCTTTTTTCGCTTTCTTTTCTGCCCAAGTTCCGGCTTTGGTATACGGAAACCCGCCAAAACGGTGTCATCGGCCGTTACCGTTACAGTCGTTGCCAACCGTTCCTTCAAAGAAAAGCAGGAAACCTCGAGCGAATCTGCCACGGAATGACGAGAAATTTCGAACAAGGCTAGAGATGCTGTCAAACAAGCTTACCCGCGACCGACGATCTCGATATCGCGGGACTGCTCTGGTTGATAACCCCCTAGTGCTGTCGCTTTTAGAAACGGGAGTTAAGATCTGATCTTCCCATCCGGTCCACTCACACCCATGTCCTCACCGCACTCACACTTTTGGTCAGCCCACGACGTCAGCCTGCATCCTCCCGCAGCCTCTTGTACTGATGGCAGGGTTTCCCTGAACCACATACCTTACTTAGCAAGAGCTGAACTAAGGATATCGGGCCTTGCCCATCAGCATTAGTAGCACCGTTCAACAAAACGCACCAAGTCACCGAGGGTTGATCAGCGAACGGAGATCAGTCTTTCAGTCCAATCGTGATTCTCTAAAGCCATCCGTTCCGCATTCTGCTTTTAGATGTCCGTCTGATGTTACATGTACAATGCTAGGAAAGCCACCATCCCAATGTCTAAAGGTCACCATCACCCTGCTCTAGTTCTTGCTCGAAATCTTGGGGTTCAGGCCTCCAACGAGCCACGCGACGACGAAGAGCGCAACTGTGCTGCTGAAGATAACAATGGGCTTCCGCAGGGCAGAGCCCACCGAGTACTCGTACGACACAATCACCTCCCGGTCGCGGAGCTCGTCGACAAGGTTGATCGCCTTGATAGTGACGGATGTACGGCCGACAGTGTCGAGGTACGTCTTGTGGACGCCAATGGCCGTGTCCGTGATCGCGGATTGGGGAAGGCTGGTGTAGAACTTGACATTTCTGCGCAAGATTGTGAGCTGCGAGCTACGGCTCTGAGGTAACGATTTCACTTACGTTGCTCCCTCCGGCAGAAGAATTTGCAGGTTGACTTGTCCGTACTCAACGCCCTCGGACTGCTTAGGACCCTCCAAGAAAGGAACGTTGACGACGTACTTGCCAGCATCGACAATGCGAACGAAGTTCTTCGCATCCGAATTCCAGCCGATGGTGAAGGGGTACTTCCAGCCACCGAAGACAGGGTAGCGCGGCTTGATCTCCAAAAGAGCCTCGCGCTTGTTGCTGCGGAATCTTGAGGTAGAGACGTTGCCAATGGCATCGACAAAGTAGGGGTCGGCACTTCCGACCTTCAACGGGAACTTCATCTCCTTAAGAGCATACGTGTTAGGGTTGTAGTACTGCGCCTGCGCCCACTTGACTCGGTTGAAAAGCTTGGACAGGTTCGCGCCACGGTGGTAGAGCTCGTATCTCTCCTCGAAAGCCACATTTCCACCCCAGTGGCTAACCTCAATGTCGCGGTCGAGCCTGGCGACATGGGTGACAGGCTTGGTGAACTCGAACCGCACCTGGGCAGCGGCGACTGCGCCAGCGGGCTTCTCTTCGAAGGGGCCGTAAACAAGCTTGGCGCCTTGCTTCTGAGGGAACTCCTTGATGTCTCCGCTTCCGGGGAGCTTGGTGTAATCGGGGATGTTGGACGAGTGGGACTTGATCTCGGTCTTCTGCTTCGAGGTGACGTAGGCCGATGGTGCGTACACGGAAAAGTCGTAGGTGAGGTACTGTTGCTCGTCTTGTGCGATCGAGGCAGGGAGGGGGTTGTAAGCCCGAAGGAAGTAGTAAGAGATGCTCAGAGTCTGCTGGCCACCTGCCTTCAAGGGCGCGGGGAGTTGGATCTTGAAGTACTGAGTCTCACTGTTTGGCTGTCAGTATTGTCGTGTACTAGAAGCCTGCATCGATTTACACCCACCTCAGAGGGTCGATCTCGACCGCATCAACAGCAAACGGACCAGCTTCAGGGTTCTTCCTGTCCTTGACCTCGAAGCCTCCAATGCGTGATATCTGATCGGGGGTGAAGGGTAGATAGTATTCATCTTGGGACTGCTTGTCAATGTTCTCAATCAAGACATTGATAGACTCCTTGACGTAGTTCTTCTCCAAAGAGACAATATGGACAAGGTTGGCGTTCTTGAAGACCTGAGGCGGCTTGAAATTGGTCGGCAGGTTGACTTTTGACACCTTGTCTGCCGCAGCGGCGCTCGAGGCGGAGCTTGCGATAACCGGGGAGAGCAGGCTCAAAAGCCCGGCGGCAATGGCGAAGGCTCTCATGATGTGGGAAAGTCGAGGAAGATGCTCATTGACAGAGCGCTCCCGGCAATGAGAATCAAGAAGGAAGAAAAGCGGGTGTTGAGGCGCAATTGAGGCATTCACTCCATTGCCGAGTTGATGATCTGGCTCCTGAGACAGCTCCCCCCAGCCAAAAAGCTTACGGAATACGTTGCTTAACGCCGTGCACGGACCATGCACAGCTGGGAGCTGTCGGGTCGGGACAGGGTTAGTCCGGGTTGGGCTCAAAATGGAACTTTTGGAACAGCATATGCTTTGACCCCACAAAGGAAAGAGGCTTGGAAAGGTCGTGGTAGCTCCAGCCACAGGTGCGCCTCATTCTCGTTTTGTTGGAGTTCCTGTTTAGCTTGGCATGCGGGGCTCTGCTCACCAATGACGACTGGCCTCACCAGTCGGGGACTGGTGGGGGTAGGCAGCTTCCTTTTTTCTGAGCCGCGATTTGTCCCTCAACAAGACGTCACACACCACAAGCTCCGGCCTTTGGGGGTCTTTGGGGACATCAGACAGGGTTTGGAAAACTCGGCGGTACGTCCGGAGTTTCCACCTCAGAGTCAACCCATCATTTATCAAACAGCTAGAACAGTTGTTAACATTCTTGCTATGCCCAGTATGTGCTGATGAACTGTGAAAACAATGCCCGCCTCACGAGGAATACAGGCCAACCCTAAGGTAGGGGTCCACTGCAAACCGCTATCTTAGGCAGACCATCCCAGCTCAGTAAAGCCGCTGTAAATCTCGTGGTATCCTCTGGGCGAGGCGAGGGCGAGACGCGGCTTGACGGCTTTGATCCGCGGTCCAGTGGGACGCTTGGAAAAAAAGATACCAAGAAAAAATAGTGTCGGTTTTGTGTCTGAGCTGGCTGGCCCTGGCACCAAGGTGCGAAAAGACTGGTTCAGCGGTTTCGGGGAACGGAGATGGGGAGACTCGTGTCGGAGGCAAGGGCGCCACAAAGTAATTAAGGTAGCTATAGTGCAGCAGCATGCAGATGGTGCTGAGTGAGGGAGCGGAGAGCTCCAATTTGGCGCAAGACCTAACAACCTGACAAGGTTGAGCCCACCTGAAGTTTGAACCTCTCACCTCCTTCCCCCTCGGTCAGATGATCCACGCCTCTTCACCTTTTCCTCAACGTCGCTTCCTCGCCCGACACAAGGACATTGACCGCTCACCTACGACGTTGGCCACAACAACGATCAATTCCATCTCGACTTTTGTGTACCATTGAGCTGTCGATAGCTTCATCCCTGTGGCTCCCTCTCGTTACCTAGAAGCCTAATCGCTACCCCTCACCAGCTTTTACCCCGCCATCCACCAAAAAGCTCCCTTCAAAATGGTTGGTCTCGGTCCCAAGGTTCCGCCCAGTAGGAAGGGTATGTACGCAATTACGATCCATTATCCCCTTCACTTTTTCTCCAGAATATTGGAAGTATTTGGGATGGTGGGGCAACGGAGCCTGCGGCCGCTATCCGACGTTGAGACATTCTTCGAGATACTTCGATCTTCGGGACGATGGCAGCTATACCTCCCCACGCCCATGTTGTCGGCACCCCGTCACACCCTCCTAGCCATCCTCAACGCCTCATCCTCCCTATATCACTTATCCGCTCACACCGCCATCACCACCCGAACCCGACTCTGACAGGCTGATGCCATATCCAATCGCCCCGGACAAGATGAACCACAAGGCTGGACCGCTGAGCAGCTCCCCCGGAGCTACCCCAGGCCATAGGGGTAGCTTGTCAAGCGCTCCCTTGGGCAAGTGCAAGCCATCTGGCGTTGAGCTGGAAGACATTGTCTCACTTATCAGACAATCCCCCACCTTATCCCCAGCTTTCTTCTTCTCCCACTGCAGCTTTCGCTATAAACAAGCTGGCAAGCGCCGTTCCGGGCTGCTTGTCTGCCCTCCAGCCCTTTGTGTTGACCGCTATATTGTCTACTGCTTGTCTGTCATTGTTTGCCCTTTTGTCTTGAGAGCTGCACATTTGTTTCCCCCATATACGATCGATCCGTGATACCCTCGCACGAAAGTGTAGCGCTCCTCCCAGTGTGGCAGATTTAATATCCTGAAAGCCTGATCTCAGGGTGCCGTCACCATGACCGTGGCCGACAAGGAGATTGCTCCCCACACCAGGGAGAAATCCTACCACCACACCAACATTTTCGTTCCTTCACGCCAAAGCAAGCATTACTGCTCCAGTCATTTTCCAAGTTTTGTCTGTGTTCGCTAACAATGAGTGGACTTTTAGGTTCAATGGCCGATGTGCCCAAGGACCTTTTGGCCGAGGTCAAGAAGCTGGAGGAGCAGTTCACTGTCCCCACCGAAAAGCTCAAGCAAATCAGCAAGCACTTTATCTCGGAGCTGGAGAAGGGTGAGCTTTGCAGTCACGTATCTTGGAGGAACAGCAATTAACATATCACAGGCCTCAGTGTTGATGGCGGTAGCATCGTACGTTGAGAGAAAAATCTTAAGGCTCTTTGCCGACTAAAGACTGTTCTAATCGCATCGATAGCCCATGAACCCTACTTGGGTCATGTCCTTCCCCGACGGCTACGAAACTGGCACATACCTGGCCCTCGACATGGGTGGCACCAACCTCCGTGTCTGTGAGATTACCTTGACGGACGTCAAGTCTGAGTTCGACATCATCCAGTCCAAGTACCGCATGCCCGAGGAGCTCAAGACCGGACAGTCGGACGAGTTGTGGGAGTACATTGCCGACTGCTTAGCCCAGTTCATTGAGACTCACCACCCCGACCACCCTCAGTCTCAGAAGATTCCTCTTGGTTTTACCTTCTCCTACCCTGCCACCCAGAACTACATCGATGAGGGCATCCTTCAGCGCTGGACCAAAGGTTTTGACATTGCTGGAGTCGAGGGCCAGAACGTCGTTCCATTCCTCGAGGCTGCCTTGGCCGCCAGAGTAAGACCCAGGATGCTGCGGGATTCATAAGTTATGAGCTAGGCACTGACGGCTCTTTAGAATGTCCCCATCAAGTTGTCTGCTCTGATCAACGACACCACCGGAACCCTGATTGCCTCCGCTTATACCGATACCAAGATGAAGATTGGTTGCATTTTCGGCACTGGCTGCAACGCCGCTTACATGGAAAACTGCGGCTCCATCCCTAAGCTTGCTCACATGAATTTGCCTCCCGACACCCCCATGGCCATCAACTGCGAATGGGGTGCCTTTGACAACGAGCACAAGGTCTTGCCTCGTACCCCCTATGACATCATCATTGATAAGGACTCTCCCCGCCCGGGTCAGCAGGCGTTCGAGAAGATGATTGCCGGCCTCTACTTGGGCGAGATCTTCCGTTTGGTCCTTGTTGACCTGCACGACAACAAGGCTGTGCACATCTTCGAGAACCAGGATATTGCCAAGCTCCGCAAGGCCTACACCCTGGACTCGTCCTTCTTGTCCGCCATTGAAGAGTAGGTTTCTCATGGATCAAGTTGAATTTTATTTAATCTAACGTTGCGTAGTGACCCCTTCGAGAACTTGCAGGAAACGAGCGACCTGTTTCTCTCCAAGCTGAACCTCAAGGCCACCAGACCTGAGCTGGAGCTGATTCGCCGCCTCGCTGAGCTCATTGGCACTCGCGCTGCCCGCCTCTCTGCCTGTGGTGTCGCTGCAATTTGCATGAAGAAGGGCTACGAGAGCTGCCACGTCGGCGCCGACGGATCGGTGTTCAACAAGTACCCCCACTTCAAAGCCCGCGGCGCCCAGGCTCTGCGCGAAATTCTTGACTGGCCTGCGAAGACTAGCACTAAGGAAGAGGACCCTATTGAAATCCTCGCGGCAGAGGACGGTAGCGGTGTTGGTGCCGCCCTGATTGCCGCGCTGACCCTCAAGAGAGTTCAGCAGGGCAACATGGCCGGCATTCTTAACCCTGAGAACTTCAAATAGCTTTTGAAGATGATATATGAGTCGCGTGGCCGGTGTCCGGGGGGAAAGCTAGTAAATGACGAGTCTTAGACCGTTGTGTTGATTCGAGGTTTCCATTGAGATGGGCTCTACGGTTAATGTGAATCAGACCTACTAGATAGCCCATACAACCAGTATCCCTAGCCAGGAACTAGCCCATGAATGTGCAGGTCGGCAACCGATACTCTGTGTCATGTCAGCGCATGTGAAGAATTGTTCTTAAGGGGATACTCACTGTCCAAAGTCCAGTAGCGACGCTTCACTCCCTCCCATTCGCCTGCGCCAGCCTCTTCGAGGCCCTTCATGTCCACGTCCAACTCATCCCACTCGATGTCTAGGCCAGCATCACTCATGTGCATCTCTACTACCTTCGTGTACACATCATAGCATATCCTCCGGTCTGCTCCCAATCCGTTAAAGAAGCTGAAGCGGCCCTCAAAATCCATCAAGCCAGGAATGAACTCGGTGAAGAACATCTTGAGCTGGCTGTAATCCTCGCCAAAAGTGTCGAAGTAAATAGCATCGTAGACCTCGCCGGCCTCGAGCAGCTTGGGTACAACATCCTGCCACCTACCCCGGTGGATCTTGAACGCGCCCTCCTCAGGCCCGCTCGCCTCCCACGCGGCGCCAAACTTGGAGTCGGGCTTGTCGATGTGCTCGAGTACCTCTGGGTGGGCCTCGATGACGTGGTGCCGCGAGGGCCGCGTCTCGTGGAACATGGTATCGATGATACCCATGCCGAAGCCGACGTTGAGGATGCGCTTGCCGGCGGGCAGGCCCGGGAGCACGGCGTCGACGCTCTTGCGCATGATGTCCGTCTCCCAGGCCATCATGACACCGTTACCGCCGTCGTCGACGAGCTTGCCGTCCGAGTAGGTCAGGTTCGAGCGGAGATATTCTTCCGAGTTAAGGCTCGGGTCCTCGACGGCGGGAGGCACGAAATTCTTCTCCTCCTTGGTCTCGGCGGCGGCCTCTGACACCTGGACGAGCTCGGGGGCTTCCTCAGGGTCCTGCGCGTTCCCTATCGCCTCAAGGTCGGCCTCAAAAGCCTTCAGGGCATCGGCGTCGACAACTTCAGCTGCTTCGTCCTCGTCCATCTCGGAACCCGACGACAGCTGCTCGTAGCCGTCCAGCAGACCGAATAGCAGCTCCGCGCGCACGCCGGCTTCGACGCAGAGCTTGTACAGCTCGCTCTGGCCCAAGCGCAGGGCGACGCAGCCGGGGGTCTCGTTGTTGGAGTCGACATCGTTCCAGATGGCGCCAGAGAGGAAGAGCTCCTGTACTGTCTCCTTGGCCTCCTCGACCTTAAAGTCGCCTTCGTTTTCGGCGGCGGGGCCGCAGGCGCGGATGGCGGCGTGGAGGGGCGTCTCACCGGTCGTGGGGTCCTGACAGTTGGCTTTGCCGGGCTCGTCGAGGATCTTCTTAAGGGTGGACTTGTCGTGGCTCCAGGCGTGCAAGAGAATCTCGCGGGTGTCGTCCGGGCAGTCGGTGGTGATACGGGCTTGCATTGAGTCATCGATCGTCATGGTTGCGAGGGATCGGGAGGGGGTGGCTCGGGGAGACGGTAGTTCGATAAAGAGGTTCTTGGGACGCCGGATGCTCGATCGGAAGGGAGGGATCGGGTCTGAATCGGCTTCGTTACGGATCGGTGTGTGCTTACCGGGGGTCAAGCTCCGTGATGCAACAGGGAATTCAAGATCTCGGCCGGGCGCAGAACTTTTGCTTGCCGCCTCCGGCCGGACATGCATCCCCCGCCGACCCCGCCATCACAAACAGAAAGGAAAAAAAACCTTCGAATCCACATCCTGCGTCCCTTCTGCATGTGCTGGGCCACTGTGACGTTTGTCGCACGTGCGTTTTTACCGCTCGCAATTGGCCAATGGCCCCTGCGGCTAGTTCTGGGTACTGGCGGAACAGGACCCAGACGGCCTGGAGCTAGGCCGGGTCTAGCTACTCTTTACTGGGTCGGGACCACTACAGAGATGCAAGCGATGGACGGCAAGGCAAACACGAGATGGCATGGGATTTTCCTGTTGGCCTACCACGATAAAAACTGAAAGTATCGCTGAGAGAGAAGGAAATAAAAGAAGCTAATGTGTAGAGATATACTAGATTGAAGACCAAAAATGCCACTTGTAAATAATAATAATAATAATATAATAGTAGATAGGCGAAGCAGGCAAAGTCTGTCGTGCGGGCTTTTCGTACGCTAGACTTATCCGTAAACGTGGTTGGGTCACTGTTGCAGGCAAGGTGCGTCCCCATCCGAGCCCCTGTCCTGAAGCTTGTCTCGTAACTGTCGGCCGCCTCGCATTCGATTTGTTGTTTTGCCTGTACCAGCACCTGCATCGCCCGACCGTGCCATGCGCAAGCTTCCAAACCTACTTACTTTTCTCCAACAACTGGAACACCGGCTACGCGACGGCAACTGCATAAGGTGAGACCCCCTTTCTATCAAGAAAATTCCTTAGTTGACTCCACTGTCTACCGGAGATACTTGGCTCAATCTTCCCCAAAACCCCCTACCTTGGTTGCCTCGAGACCAGCCTCTCTGTTCCTGCAGTGGTGCAACTCAGGCCTGGCGAATACTCATGCTAATTGTCTACGACACAAAGACACAGGAACAAACTTGGCGACCGAGTCTAGCACGCAGCGAATCCTGGCGCGCCCGCCCTGGTACTGTCGTCATGAAGTTCGGCGAGCAGCTCCGTTCGAGCATCATCCGCGAGTACCAATGGTACTACATCGACTACGATGCCCTCAAGGCCGACCTCAAGACGGCCACCGGCCCGATTGTGTCCAGCGACAACAAGGGCAAAGGAGTGAAGCGGGAATGGTCAGAGGAGGATGAGGGCCGCTTCGTCAAGAAGCTTGAGGCCGAGCTCGACAAAGTGCACACGAAGCAACAGGTCAAGGCTATGGAGATCTCGCGGCGCATTGCCGTGAGCGAGCGCGAGGTCAAGGGCGTCGTCAATCGCCTCAACGAGCGCGGTCCCCGCGAGGATGGGCCGAGCGAAGAGGAGTTCATGCTGCTGGAGGAGGACTTGAGCGACATTATTGCCGACGTCCACGATCTTGCCAAGTTCGTCCAGCTGAACTACACTGGATTTTACAAGATTATCAAAAAGCATGACGTGAGGCAGCCTTTGTAGGACTGGTGGAATGCATGACTGACGAAAAATAGAAACTCACCGGCTGGCACCTCAAGCCTGTCTTCGACACCCGACTCAAGGCGAAACCATTCTACAAGGAGAACTACGATGCTTCTGTCGTGAAGCTGTCCAAGTTGTACGACTTGGTCAGGACGAGGGGTAACCCGGTCAAGGGCGATAGTGCTGCCGGTGGTTCTCAGGGCAGCTTCGTTCGTAACACGACGAAGTACTGGGTTCATCCAGACAACGTGACTGAGCTGAAGCTCATCATCTTGAAGCACTTGCCTGTGCTGGTCTTCAACGCAAGCAAAGAGTTCGAGACACAAGACTCGGCCATTACATCCATCTACTACGACAACCCAGAGACCTGGGATCTTTACGAGGGTCGCCTCAAGAAGACCGAAGGTGCGGAGGCTATCCGTTTGAGATGGTACGGTGGAATGCAGAGCGAGAACATCTTTGTCGAGCGCAAGACCCATCGCGAGGACTGGACTGGAGAGAAGTCGGTCAAGGCACGATTCTCGGTTAAGGAGAAGAATGTCAACTCGTACATGCGTGGCGAGCTGCTGCCCGCCGCTCTCTTCGAGAAGGCGCGTAAGGAGGGCAAGAAGCCTGAAAAACAGATCGCCGAGGACGAGAGACTCGCAAAGGAGGTACAGTACTCGGTGCTTAAGAAGGGCTATAAGCCCGTGTGCCGATCTTTCTACAACCGTACCGCTTTCCAGCTGCCTGCCGACGCTCGAGTCCGCATCTCGCTGGATACCGAGTTGACCATGGTCCGCGAGGACAACTTGGACGGTCGCAAAAGGTCCGGCGATAACTGGAGGCGCATGGACATCGGCATTGACTACCCATTCTCGCAACTACCTCCTGAGGACATTGTGCGCTTCCCGTACGCCGTTCTTGAGGTCAAGCTCCAGACCCAACTAGGCCAAGAACCTCCTGAATGGGTTCGTCAGCTCATCTCCAGCCATCTCGTCGAGGCTGTACCCAAGTTCTCCAAGTTTATCCACGGAGTCGCTAGCCTTTTCCCTGACCGCATCAATCTGCTTCCGTTCTGGATGCCACAGATGGATGTGGATATCCGGAAGCCGGTTACACACGACTTTGGCATCCACAGACCGAATCATTCAGCGACTACTACCACATCAGACGACGACGAAGATGACGAGTTGGACTCTGACGATGAGGAGGGTCCGTTGCTTTCCGGAAACAACGGGGCCACGAATGGGGAGTCAAGCGGCCAGGGCGCTGCTAGGAACGGAGGGACTAGACTCGACGTCGAAGGTCAAACCATCGACACTATTGCCCCGGTCGATAACGACGATTTCTTGTACGACTCGGACGAGGAATACGATGCCGACGAGGCCCTCGAGGAGGCTAGGAGAGTCGGTGGCTGGACCTACTACTCGGCGCTCGCCTCCACGAAAGCGCGCACTATTGGCGAACGTGCTGTGGATGTGCTCAAGTGGGCCGTACCGCATCCTCGCGGTTCAGAGATCCCCCGACGCGAACTGCAGACTCAGCTCTTCGGTTCGGGGCAAATCCAGACGAAGAGGTTCAAGGCCCCCAAAGGAAAGAAGATTTACGTGCCAGTCCGCGTCGAGCCCAAGGTCTACTTTGCAGCCGAAAGAACCTTCCTAGGCTGGGTGAGTCGACTCCATTTACTATTCTTCGGGGATGCCATTTAACTTAACCGCTGACATGACGGAAACAGCTCGAATACTCCATCTATGTCGGCACAGTGGCTGTTACGCTGCTCAACTTTGGCTCCAAGCCCACTAGCGCGTCATTCATCGTCGCCGGCGTCTTCACTCTCCTCGCTATCCTGTCACTCTGCTACTCAGTCATCATCTACCTGTACAGAAGCAAGGCCATTCGTACGCGGAGGGCCGCCAAGTTCTACGACAAGTGGGGCCCCAGTGCTCTCTGCGTCTCCCTGTTCATCGCCGTCATGCTTAACTTTGCGTTCGAGGGCCGGGAGCGCAAGTACTGGTGAGGGAAACGTTGTGTGGGACTGGGTTTATAGCATTTTGGAAGAGAAAAAGCGAAGTATTGTTTTTTCCATCTTGGAGTACTTTGTATGTTCCGTGACGGTATCGACTAGTGTGGTCAGTCGGCATTGGTGGTTTTCATTAGTCTCTTGTGTATGTCTGCTGTGATGCATTCGGTGCGAAGCTTGTTCCGTGTGGACTGCAGTATACCTTGTACTTAATTCTGAAATGATAAGAAATCGAAAGGTGTAGGTTGGGCTTCTACAGCTATTCGATAATTATAAGGGATTTAACAGAAGGCACTGGTGCCGCGATTCGGGATACTATCGGCACATTCTTATCCCATCATGTAACTTATTTGACTTCATCTACACAACTGCCTTTCCTTCTCTACAGGTCCATTTTACTGACCTGACATCTTTCTTACATGATAGGCCCCAGGAATGAAATTATTTGGACACTAGAAACATCCACAGCAAAGCTATCAACATGAGAAAATAGCGGAGAAGAGAAGTTCAAGCTCTTATATTGGAACAGTTCTCACCTCACACCATCCGTGGTAGACGAAACACGTACTGGCACACATGAGTATAGGGAAGGATAGGAGCTTCCATCCTTAGCAACATCAGGTTTAATGCTACATGGCATGCAGTCAAGGCATCAAGGTGTTGAGGCGGAAATTTCAGAGACAAATACGTTATACATAGTAAACAACTAGAGGATATACAGCCTGCTATTGTCAGAGACGTGTAGGCTTTCCCTCTCTTACTAGTAGTAAACCCTCAATATCTCAATACACGCAGTATACACACAGCAAAAGCGGTAGATAGAAAAGACATGTTGAACACCGAACTCCCGCCGTAAGGAACTTCCAATCTGCTTCCTTACAAGGTGCTGTCGTGTATTGATATAGGGGGTACACTCACAGCAAAAGCGGTGAACTCGGGGGGGAATTGGCAAGTATGATGCTTCTACCCTGATGCAAAGCTGGGCTCCAGTATGTGGACAGCCTTTGCTCCTTGTAGCACTCTCTAAGACTGGGCAACTCGTCTCCGTGCAAGTACACCACGACTGGCTACGAGCTTGCCTGTCTTTTGTTTTCAAATGAATGGATTCGGGGTCTGTACTTGCACCTCTTCCTCACACCCAGAAACATCTATGACTAGCGATTGTACTGCTTGTAAACGCAGAAGGATACACTAGGATAACACTCGAATTGGTAAGTAGAGAAAAGTTAAGTACATTATACAGGTGATTTAAAGTGATCAATTGAGGAGAACATTAAGGTTTTGTTACGCTCTTCACTTCAAGGCTTGAACAACACCAAGTGTAACCGCCACAAAAGCCCTCACTAGATAAACAGTATGTAGTCTGTTCCGCAAACGTCATAAACTTCCACTAATAATCGAGCACCTTGCATGATTAAATCAGCCTGTAACTACTTCTCAAGTCCCTCACTCATCCAACGTCAGATCCGACCTTGCCCATCAGACTCTGCAAGACCTGCCTCTTTAGGCAACTATCAACCCTCTAGAGCTGCAGTGAGCTTCAATCATAAACGAACATGAAATGGATCGGGATCCTGGGAGCTTTTGGAGATTCAAAGCCACGATCGGAGGAAGTTGGAGAAAGCTTGACAAACTTTGTGAAGCTGGAAACGGGCGCAGTGGCTTACATGAAGCTTGCCCAAGAAAGGCATTCCAGCGGCTGAGAGTGAATCCCGAGTGGCTGCATATTGGCAAAAAGCGCGGAGAGGGGGGGAAAGGAATTCAGCTTGTCTTGCAAGCTCCTCTCGAGCCAAGCTGGGTGGCATCGTGAGACGCGGGGTCATCATTTAAGACATCCACCCCCTCGCTGATCTTGATTTCATGATTTAAGGGCTCTACGTTCTTGACGCTGTGGTGTATACAAGATCATTACTGCCACGGTCATTTTTTCCTCCGGCCTACGTGCCTCACATACACTGATAGCATTCAACTCACGTTTCGAAAGGCAGCCATGCCCGTCCTCAAGCCTACTACCGAATGGGGCCATTGTGTACCCCCCGAGTCTGACTACGGCATCACAACCTATGCACCCGGCTGGGAGTCAGCAATCAAGGTCCGCGATGGCGACCAAGCCATCATGGCCCGCGTGGTACACATATACCCTCGATTCGGGCCCTTTGGACCCGTTGCCAAGGTCAGTTCTAATGCTAATGCTTGCCCACTCTGATCGTTATGCCTATGCTTCTCAACAACCTAGGACACTGCTAACGGTCTACCAAAGGCTCTCATGGCTATCTGCGCTAAGATCCAAACCCCTGAAGGCCATGGAGCACTCTACTTCACCTCTCCTGCCTCCTTCGCTGCTGTACGCGCCCACGCTCTCCACCCTCACCGCAAGCAGCACATCCTGACCGACGAAGACCTGGGCTACCGGTGCGTCGATATTGGCGACGTGCGAATGTATCTCGTTACGTTTCCAAGGCCTAAGACGCCGGGTATCATTGGCGCCTGGCAGAACCCTGGCATCGGGGTCTCCGTCCGGTTGGCAGAGAAGCTGCTGCGGGATATTGACTCTCTGAAAGAAGTCAATGTCGAAGTGGGTTCGTCGCCACCGCCAACGGAGTATCTCCCCGAAGGCGAGGCACATGGCAAGCTGAGGGAACGGATCGCTGGTCTGCTGCACAGAGCTGCCATCGACACCGATAAAATCAAGGTCGGAAGCAAAGACGTGTTCCTGTACTCCACGGGAATGGCTGCCATCTTCGCTGCCCACAAGACCGTCCTGGAGTATCGACCCGGCGCCGTCGCAATTCTTGGCGTTGCTTTTCACAGCACTATGCACTACCTCCAGGAGTCCTCGCCGCATGGATATAAGCACTTCGGGCCTGTTGACGCAAAGGGTCTTGAGGATTTTGAGAGTTGGCTCGACGGAGAGGCTGCTGTGGGGAGGGATGTGAGCTATGTCATCACCGAGTTCCCTAGCAACCCCTTGCTGGCAAGTGTTGATATTGGGCGTCTTAAGAAACTCGTAAGTGTCGATTTCTGCAATCATTTGATTTCCTTGGATTCATCTGCTAATGTCAGCTCCAGGCCGAGAAGCACAAATTCGTACTTGTTCTAGACGACACCCTTGGCTCCTTTGCCAGCATCGATATCCTCTCGGAATCTGACATCCTCGTCTCTTCCCTGACAAAGTCTTTCTCGGGCTACGCAAATGTCCTAGGAGGTAGCACCGTCCTGAACCCACTTTCGTCACACTACCCTGCCCTCTCGTCGCTTTGGTCTATAACGTTCCATAACGAGCTATACGTCGGTGACGCGGAGGTCTTGCTCTCCAACTCGGAAGACTACCTCCAGCGCACTGCGATCCTCAACCGCAACGCCGCCACCATGGCCAACCACCTCCACGCTCACGCCAAGAACCCATCATCCCCCATCGTCAGGGTTCTTTACCCACCTCTCCTCCCAGACTACGAGAATTACAAGGCTCGCCTTCGCAGGCCGACCCCTGATCTCCCAGACCCTGGTGCTGGATGTCTCCTGAGCATCGACTTTGACTCCGTTGCCACGGCGCGCGCGTTTTATGACCAGTTGGCATTTTATCCTGGCCCCCATCTCGGAGCTCATCGCACACTCAGCTTTGCGTACAACCTGCTCGCGTTTGGGAAGGACCCCAACGAGGCGGCGTATCATCGGTCGTATGGTATTCTGGAGGAGACGGTGCGCATCTCAGCAGGCTTGGAGGATGCCCAAGACCTGATGGACACGTTAGACGACGCGTTGGTTGTCGCTCAGGAGACGAAGGACAAGTTGGCGGAGGGCCCGCGGACTGTGGAGGCTGCTGCTGGGTTAGGCGTTGCCGCTTGACGATAGTCCACAAGTGTTATCATGGCATATATGTCCAAGCAAGAACGTAATAAACACAGCTTCCGATAATGATGCAGTATCCAAAAAAAAATTGTTTCCCGCAAAATGTCGCATCATAGAAGCAAGGTGACGGGGACAGTTGTAATTCTAGTCTTCAAATCTATGATGGGCGCGAACAATTACAGCGACTCGAGTATCGAAGCCGAACGCATCCCAGTCAATCGACGTGCATCGACCATGTAAAGCCATCTCCCCTGGGAGATTCATCAGAGTCGGATGTTTCGAAGCTGCAAACGGGTGCCCCGTTTTAGCCGGATACGATCCCAATCCTGATGATTCTGATCGTTGCCTAAGCTCGTGCGACCAACCATTATCCCTTGTGTGCTTGCAATAACTGGATACGCAACAGAAGAGGAGGGACGGCTGTTGATGGACGACGATGTAGTTCATGGCTGGGCCAATCGAAGCTCCTCTATCTGTTTTGCCATGCGGCAAGTGAGATTCGAGCATGACTGGAACTCTCTCCTCACGACCATCACATCTTAGCGTGAACGAACAAAAAGGGTCGTAGGCAACAGCTTGATATCCAGTAACAACCACTTTTGCACTGGGACCTCACGAGACCACACGTTGACTCAAACAATCGCCCATGTTGGCAACACCGAGTCAGCTTCACCGAAAGACTGTGCCAGATATCAACGTGAGGTGGTCAGGAACATACGGATATGCTTAAAATTCCATTCAATTGTGTGCCCTTGAAAGGGTGTAGGGCATCAAAAGCAGAAACAACTACAGAAAACCGACGCCAAAGTTTCCCTTTTCTTACCGGCCAAAAGTTTCAGAAGACCACATACCACATAAACTCATTCCCATCGCCACGTCATACTTTATCTATACGCATCATCTATTACACAATAGCCGTGACTCTTCTGATGCTTCTTCTTGCGCCTTCACCGCTGACCATGATCAGACCTTCCATCTCCAAGGTCCGCATCGTCTCGTTGAAGTCGCTCTGCTCCACCGGCATACTGGCACCCTCGCCCAATCTTCTGGCGACCTCGCTCCACCTGACGGTCTGTCCATTGCTAGTCATCTCATCAAGTAGGTGGAGCACGGCCTCCTTGATCTCCTCCTTCTTGCGGCGGTCGGCAGCACTCGTTCCTTCCGTCAGCAGACTCATGTCGATGCGACCCTGGGAGTCGGTAGCGGCAGTCTTGAGAGCGGAGCGAATGAGACGGGCGGCTTCCTTGACGTCCTCGCGAACGACGGTCGTAGACAGACGCATCTTGGCGTGGGCCTCGGACAAACGAATCATAGACTCAAGCTGACGAGTGGTAGCTGTGATGCGCTTCTCGGCAGCGCGAACATCTTGGCCAAGCTTGCGCATCTCGAGGTACTGATCGACCAATTCTTGGGCAGCATCCTGTGCGATGGTCGGGTGGATATTGGCGCGTGCAAAAGAAATATAGGTGGTGAGGAACTCGACGGGCTATAAAGACGTGAGTGAAGGTCAAATCGGGCTTGGATGATCATCGACTTACGAGAATGTCTTCCTTGGTGTGAGCAGACTCTGGCTTGTCTTCTAGGTACAAGGAGAGAAGATGGCGAGCGAGACGAGCATCACTCTTCTCATCAGCGCGGTCAAGGATAAGGTAAACCAGATCGAAACGTGAGAGCAGGGTTGGGGGCAGATCAATGTTCTGAGGCACGGGAAGATCCGGGTTGTAACGGCTGCCGATAGGGTTTGCAGATGCCAAAATACTCGTCCGGGCGTTAAGAGTGGTGATGATGCCTGCCTTAGCAACGGAAACCGTCTGCTGCTCCATGACTTCGTGAAGAACAGAGCGAGTAGACTCTGACATCTTGTCGAACTCGTCAATGCAGCAAACACCACCGTCTGACAGAACCAGGGCACCGGACTCGAGCACAAGCTGGCGGGTTTCGGGGTCTCGGGTGACGTACGCAGTCAAACCAACGGCAGAAGAACCCTTACCACTGGTGTATACACCACGAGGGGCAATCTTATGCACGTAGGAGAGGATCTGGGACTTTGACGTAGACGGATCGCCACAGAGCAGGACATTGATATCGCCTCTGTATCTGGGGCTGCCACCTTTTGAGAAAGTCTTGTTTGTGCCACCGAAAAGTTGCAAAAGAATGCCCTTTTTCACATCGTCCATTTCGTAAATCGAGGGAGCGAGGGAACGCGAGAGAAGATCATAGATATCCGGCCTGGCTGCAGTCTCTCTGATCTTCTCTTCCTCCTCGGGGCTGATCCTTTTGGTCTCCTCGATGTTGTTGTCGCCACCCTCGTCTTCTTCACCTTCGATGCCGAGGGTGGAAGGGTCGACACCCATCCTCTTCTTGTCCACCTTTTGCACGTGCAAGACATCCACATACGTCTTGTACACGCTCTTGATGGTTCTCTGACGCGGGTTCACACGCACAGGGCTGACGCGGAAAATACCCGTAAGTTGGACTCTATCACCAGCCTTGCAGAAGTCCACCAGCTCGTTGTACACACAAACTGAGACCGAGTGGGGTGTTTGACCAGCAGGGACAGCGTCCGGAGTCTCTTGGAGCTTAATTACCTGCTTGTCTTCGAACGCACAACGATTGTGAATGATTTGCATTGAGTTCTTTGAGGCGCAACGAGGTCGCGGGCACTCGGTGGGCTCGCGAATCTTGCCTCTGTCAAGGCCAACATTGACAGAGTGGTTGCAAACATTGCATCGGAAAAAAGCATCCTTCATGTCAGGAATGACTGGCGTGGTGCGAATGACAAGACCCTTGATAGTGATGAGTCTGTCCATATCGGAAGGGTTCAGGTCACGGAGGTTGGTAGTCTTGTCTAATCCGAAAGGCCGAACCATGTAAATCATCTGAGCAACCTCATCCTCCTTCGATGGGAGATCGGCAGCCGGTCGCGGGGTTGGGGCGTCAGAGCCCGGGTGGTCGGAGCTAGGGAACGCAACATCCGAGCTGGGAGCTGTATTGCTTCGTCTGGTGGGATCGCCAGCGCTGCTCTGGGAGGCACGTTGCCTCTGGCCTTCAGTCCTAGCCAACTCAACCATCAAGTCGTGCACAGACTGATCCATGATGGGAATGATTTCCTGCGGGTACGCTTGGATGTGGTACCAGAGCTTTCGCGTCGGCGGGTAGGTGTTCAAATCGGCGATGTCAAGGTAAAGTCTGGTTGTGCCCAAAAGAAGCATGTTCTCGAGAGCCTCCCAGTAGGGCTTAGACTCGGCATCAGGAGCAGCCTGGACGTCTGCCTCGGACCAGCCCTCCCTGTACAACTGGTATTTTCTAGTGAAATGCCTCAAGAAATCCTTGAAAGACGCGAAAGTGTCGTCTATCGATACCGTGGTACCCCAAATGGTGCTCTCACCCGCTCCGCCGAGGCGGTCAGCCTCCGAAGTATTAGGGTCGGGGTTGCTGAACGAAGGCGCATCGGAGCCCGGCGCATCGGTAGTTACTCTGCCAGAGGGATCCAAAACAAGGCGGCGGCGGGGTGTTCTGAGGCCTTCTGAGTTGATATCACCTCTACGGGAACGCGATGAGCGATCAGTGACGAAGAGACCACTGCTTTCACTGCGCAGATCGGACTGCAATGGCCTCATCGATCGGCCTGGGCTAGAACTGGGCTCGTATCGAATGGGTGACGATTCTAAGGGTTCATGTGAGTGGCGATACTCTCTAGGATGTATTGATTATCCTTACCTCTCCCTAATCCACTCGCACGGGGGGTCCGGTCACCATCACCAGTGGATTGGGTATCAATGTCTTGACGCAGCGGTGAGCTAGGAGCAGGGCCGACAGCGGTGCTCTGGCTGTTGCTCATGTTTCGCAAGGGTGACGAGACATCACCGTTGGCAGGAACATTGCGGCGACTACTAGGCGTCTGCGCTGGCGAAGATTCATAGAAGAGGGGGCTCGACGCAAGCTGCGAGCGGCGGTTGGTACGGGGAGTTTCTGCCGGGCGTTGCGCCTCTTCGTCTGCGGGCGCGGGGCTGCTGCGTGCAGCTGCATCTGGGTTGTTTCTCGTTGAGCGGCGAGGCGTACCAGCCGTCGAACTTCTCGTTGACCTCTTTGAAGGTGACGACATCTTGTAGCTAGGCGTTCGTTTTGATATTTCGTGCGGTTGTGGTCGAACGGGAGAGGGGGGTAATGGTTAGTGGGTTGCGACAAGAAAGAATATGTTGCGTTGCTGGGGGGAGGAGAGATGTGGAGAGCACTCAGGAGCAACTGAAAGGTGGGCTGCAATGCAATTTTGGAAAGCCACTTTACGCGCTTGACCCGAACCCAAACGCGTCTGGAAAAGGAGTTACGCGTTTTCCACTTTACGCGTGGTGGAAAAGGTAATGGTCCGTGCGGCTAACTAGGGTGTCAAGGTGCTAGGGGTAGACCCTTGCTCATCCGGGCATCGGCGAAACCACTAACCGACTTGTACCGATCCTGGGTTGCTGAGGTGGTCAATTGACATCCCGCCAGAGAGCTCCCTACCAGGTCACCGTGGACTAAAGTGGACAATACACCAGCCAACCCACCAGCAAGCGCAATCCGGCGCAACACCTCGCGAACAACCGTCAAGATGGCACCCGGAATGTCTCTTTTCTCCGTCAACGCGATCCTGATTCTCAGTATTGAGGACGGATCGCGGTTATTCTCCAAGTACTATAGTGCACCCCACCACGCCGGCTCGGCGACACACAACGGTATGCGCTTGCCCTCCGACCCCTTTCGTTGGCCAGCTCTAGAGCTCATACTAACGGGATTCATTAACAACAGGCAACTCGAACTCATCCGGCAACCCGTATCCCGATGTGAAGTCGCAAAAGGCCTTCGAGAAAGGGCTCTTGGAGAAGACGGCGAAGCAGACCGGCGATATCATCTTGTACGACAACCGGATTGTGCTCTACAAGATGGAGTCGGACGTCATGATGTACGTTGTCGGAGGCGTCGACGAGAACGAGGTGCTCCTCTACAACGTCATTCTGGCCCTGAGGGACTCCCTGCACCTGCTCTTTAAGTAAGCCAAGCTGTCCCCCTTACTTCCCCAGTAAACTCTGTGTGTACTAACATCACCTTAGGCAATCCGTCGATAAGCGCACAATCGTCGAGAACTACGACCTTGTTTCCCTGGCTATTGACGAGATTGTCGACGACGGCATCATTCTGGAGACCGACCCCACCATCATCGTCCAAAGAGTCAGCAAGGCACCAGCGCAAGACGTCGACCTCCGCCGCATCGACCTCAGCGAACAAGGTGTCAACAACCTGGCCCAGCTGGGCAAGTCGAAACTGGCCGACTGGCTGCGGCAAGGCTTGTAAGGGGACGACGGATGGGATCGGAGAGAGAAAATGGGGGGGAGACGAAGAAAGAAAGCAAGGGCGATTGCACAATGGGAGTTTTATGGTGGCTTCTAAAGGGAACGCATCACTAAAAAGTAAATGCCTCTTGAGAGGGGACGTCATGACGAATGCTCGAATTTATGCCTGATTCTATTTTTTTGCCCAAAATAATGTCCGTCCGTCTAGGCCCGGATCTCCGAGGCTGCCTTACGGAGCCTGTTCATGACCGCCTCTGCGATATCGTTTCTATCGTCAATGCCATCCACGAAGATGACGCTGGCGCCTCTCCTGTCCAAATCTCTCAGTGCCGAGAAGAGCCCCTGAGCGATGCCCCTTGTATCATCGCCCAGATCTATGTCGAGAATCGTCGCCATGGGCTTCTGCTCCGCATCCTGTAGCTCGCCCTCCTGAACCTCGTACGCCGCCTCATCCCTAGCATTCACCTCCACGGCCCCGTCGACGTGGACTGTGGAGACCTGGAGCGCGCCGTGATGCAGACCTCCCGCGATCTTCCACTTCCTCGTCCGAATAATTCCAATTTTTATCAACGTCGGCCCTGAGCCGCTTGCAGTGACATCGCCATTCTGCTGGATGAGCGCCTTCTGCAAATCCTCAGCCACGACGCCCTCGGCACCCGCCTCGCAGCTCCATTCGTACAGCACGACCTTCGCCTTAGGGCTGTAATGCTTGTACTTCATCCCAGGCGCTCGCGGCGCCGACTTCCCTGTCTCACTCTCATCCTTGTACGCCTTGACGACGCCCTCCCACCCGACACAGCTTCGTAGCTCCTCCATGCTCACGCCGCCGGGCCTCAACACGACGGGTGGATTGCAGAGGCCGTCGACAACAGTGCTTTCTACGCCGACCTGACACGCCCCACCATCCAGAATCAGCTCAATGCGCCCTTCCAAATCGTGGTAAACATGCTGCGCTGTTGTGGGAGACGGTTTGGTCGAGGCGTTGGCAGAGGGCGCAGCCAGCGGGACGCCCGCGAGCTTGATCAAGGTCAACGCCAACGGTGAGGACGGCATTCGGACACCGAAGCTTGCTAGCCCCGCCGTGACCTCGGGCGCGAGCTTGCTCGGCTCCGGATTCCGCAGCAGGATCGTCAGGGGGCCGGGCCAGAACTTCTCGATGAGCGGCTTGTAAATCTCCGGGATCGGGTCGTTCCCTGCCGCGTCTCCGTTCGTTGTCTGCTGTTCGGACCGCAACAGGCCCCTCAGCATGTCCAGGTCGCAGACGTGGGAAATCAACGGGTTGTCCGACGGCCGGCCCTTAGCAGAGTAGATGCCCTTGACGGCGCCGCTCCGCGTCGCGTCGGCGCCGAGGCCGTACACCGTCTCGGTGGGGAACGCCACGGGTGTGTCCTTGGTGCGCATATATTCTGCGGCGTCGCGCAGTGCGCCTATTGATACACCAGAGGCGGAGCTGGCGATGTCCCAGTTGCTTAACCTCTCGGGTCCCCCGGCGTCCCTGAAACGCCCTAGCCCTTGGGCCTCGACTTTTACGATTCTTGTCTTCATGCTGACGTTGCTATGGTATGTCGATAGTAGTCGTAGACAGTTGCGGCTGAAGGTCGCGATCTGACGACTTACACGATAAGTGAGAGCCAATGTGAATGATTACAGAAATTGAGCCGGCTTGAAGTCAAGGATTGAGAAAATTAGAAGTTATGGAAAGAGGGTCCGGGGTAGTTGTCTCCGATATAAAAGTGAAAAAAAGGAAGAATCTAGATCGTCGTCATAGGTGAGAAATGGGTATCATAAAAGGTCTTGATGCAGATCGAGTGGGCGGGAGTTGAGTCACCTGGAAAAAAAATTCTCTGGATGAGGCTAAGGTGAGGTGAGTGGTCATGCCCTTTAGCGGCGATATTTCCGAGTTCGAGAAACCGATAGCCTGGTCTTGCCTGCTCCAAAGTAGTGACAGAAGCCCCTAAGTCGCCTCCCGCCGATCGGTTTCTAGTGGAACCTCTGATGTGCTACCAGCGGAGATTAGGCTGTCCTTCAGGGCACTTAACACGTGCAGACCGGTGCCGGCCGAACACGAAAACGGAGATGTTTGCCCGACCGGTCCGCGGCCCGCCGAGCCAAACCTTTCGGAGGAGAGTCTGATGTTTCGAGGTTTCGAGCTTCAGCTACAGCCTCATTACTCGTATCAGCTTCTCTGACATTTCTCTTGGCTAGAGAGCCATACTATGCTCCTGTCCTCGATTGCAATGGAAGGGTACCGTCTGTTGCTGAAGCTTTGAGACAGGCGCACGTCTTCCTCAAGCAACGCCACCTAGTTTGCCGCAATGGGTTAAAGACATTACACTCTCGGAATTAACTTACAACATACCTCTAACTACCATGATATTTTGAGAAATCGAGTTTGAAGTCGTAAGCACGACGTCAATGTGCTAGACTCGGGCGACGGAAGAATTGCAGCATATGAGTTATGTTGTATTTATACTATCTACCTATGCCAGCAAATGTCACCATCCTAATCTGCGCGCTTCGGAAATCAGGTCGTCTCTCATGAACTTTTCTTTACTCCGGATACCTTGGATAAAGGTCGCTTGTTCTCATCCGTTTCAGCCTCTTCGCTCTCTAGACGTCAGATGCCTCGCCCGCCGCCGCTCTTCCTCGGTCAGCACCCAGATCATACCATCCTCCTCATCATCAGGTTGGGCCGAAATTTCCTCCCATTCCTCCTCCTCCATGTTGGCCACCATCAAGATCTGCGATACCCTGGCAAACAGCTCCCTGACGCCGTAGTTGCCCCTGGACACCGTGCTAACGATGCTGGAGAAATCGCGTTCCATGCGGATGACACCGTAGGCGTTAGCCCGGGCGTCCCATACCCTACGCTCAAGGACACGCGAGAGATAGCGTGCTGTCAGGTCGTGCAGGGTTGTGAAGGTGTGGGTCGTTAAGAGCCGCTGGATGGGCTTCATGAGTTGGTCCCAACCGTGCTCGAAACGCCGAGACACCTGGTCGAGCATCTCTTCTTCATCCTCATCATTCTGTTGGGCAAATTCGGCTAGCTCCTCTTCGGACAGAGAGTAGTCTACATCACGGAAAGTTTCGGCAAGCACCGGTCTGAGGCGTGGTTGGACCACCTGTTTAAAGAGCACCTGAAGTCCTTCGTTAAGCAGCTCAGTTGATTTGGCTGTGAAAGAGCTGTGCAGTGTGTTGAGGGCAGAGACCACGAAGCCGACATCTTTGTCGAAGGGGAATGTATCCCCAAGTGACGGTTCATGGGCCTCACCATTGGCCTTTGGCGGATCGTTCGTGCTTCCCACGTTACTCGTAATGATGCGTCCGAGGTATTCGTTGGCCGTATCGAGACTGTTGATCAGGACGATGAACTGGATGATCTTGTCTTCTGGCGGGAACCCTCCTTGTACAATAGGTTTGGGGAACGACTCGTCGCGCATCTTTCGCTGAACCATACCAACAAAATCAGATCCGAGAACCCGACCAACGGTAGGAATAACAGACGCAATAACATCTCGTTGCGACGTTGATAGGGACTTTTGAATAACGGCACTGACGACGTACATGACGTCATCAACCGCAGAGATGATGAATGGTTGGTTTGTGTCGATATGCTTGTTCATGCTGAGAGACAACCCACTTGGAGACTCGTCCAGCTGGAACGCCTTCTCAACTGATCGTCGAAAGAAGAAAGTCATCATGATATTATACGGGGATGTGAGCTTGTCTGATACCTTCCGCCTAAGGTTGGACTTGACGACAACTTCCGGAATGGATAGCGGAGCGCTTTCGGGCGTTGAGGGATTCTATATAGCTCGTTAGTAAAGGTATTCGAGATGAGGCGATATGCTACTAACCCGAGTCTTTCCTGCCAAGAACCGGGAGTACAGAGACCAGCGACCAAGCATGATCGCAATCTCACTAAGAAGGCCGTCGACCTCCTTCATGTTGACGCCCTCATCCTCGCTGTCGCGTTGATTTGCTCCGGCGCCCATCGCTGGCGAATTGACACGTGGCGTCCCGCCCCTCTGTTGAGGCAAGAAACTCTGGACCAAAAATGAGAAGGGATAGCTCTTGACGTCCTTCAGCCGCCTATCAACGTCGCGCTCGTCGCTCCAAGAATCGAGGATGATGCCTCCCTGCACGTCTGCTTCCTGTTGTAATCGCTCAATAACACGAACCATCTTGCCAGAACCGTAGTGCCGCTCGACAAGACCTCCGTGACCATCCACGATCCGTGCAATATGATCAAATAGCCTGGTGAGGGCATTGGCGTAGAAGAAGCCCTCCTTTCTCGCCTGGACCCCAGGGCTCTCTTTCAACACGGATCTAGCTGTACCAGCCACGCCCTGGCAGACATACCGTCCGTAGACGTCCAGTCCAACATCTCCTCTGCCAATGAGCGGGAAGAGCTTGAAGAATCGCGTAACCTTGGCACCATCCCCTTCTTTCGTTGCCTTTTCGAACTCCCTCAGGAACAGTCCACAGAGGCTCTCCTTGGCGTTCTCAAGCGTCGTCCATGGTGGGTCAGGCACCTCGACGGACGGGACGATTGATGACGCAAACTTGCCCTTAGTGATGTCTTCCGGTACCTGCGCCGCTCGCGCAAGGTACGCCGCGGCAGCTTCCCAATCCTGAGGGGCACCCATGCTTCCCACGACGCCCTGTATGCATGCCTTGAGCTCGGCAACCTGCTTGACGACCTCAAGTGTATCCTCGACCCGGCTCTTTTCCAGATCCAGCTCTTTCACCTTGTTGCTCAGCCGTCCCGCCGTGTCTGCCGCCGTGGAAAGCATGTCGTTGCCAATAGACCGCGCAGCGATAACCTGACTGCCAAGTCCCGCGCGCAGCAAGTCCAACCGGCCCAGTTCGCGAGCCAGGTCGGCCTGAGAGCCGAGGAGTGCGTCGAGACGGCTCGTTATCGTCGACTCGCGGGTGTGGAGAGCTTCGAGGGCGGCGCGAACCTCGGCGACGCTCGAGGCTGCGTAAATGGTACTATTGCTATTATTGGGTCGGGCCGCAGCGCCATGTGAGCTGTTGGCGACATTGTCGCTGTCCACGCGATGGGAGGAGACGCCATTCGTGAGGGTTGACATTGGCGCGAGCTGGCTAAAAGGTGCATAGCTACCTTGGCCTGCCAGCAGAGGTAGGGGAGTGTTGTTCGGACCGGGGGTTTGATGAGGTGAAGGTGTTAGCTGGCCCCAAGTGCAAGGTAGGAGGCTCGGTGTAGGTACCTTGCTCACCGATAAGCGAGACCAAGGTGTGGATGCAAGGGAGAGACAAACTTTGGACTGAACTTAATCTGCAAACTGGCCTGTTCAGAGAGCATCGGACGAAAAATGGGCAAAGGGTCCGCAGTTGAAAATGAGGGGTTTCGCTTTTTTTGGTGTGGAAAAGGTCGTTAATTAGTTACCGTATTCAAAGTTTACATATATGCTGAGGCCGTTGACCGGTACAAGCTGCATGTACCTCACATGAAAGATGCTTCCTGTTCTACACTGCCTGACTGTATCCACCGCCCATGCGCCGTCTTGAGTAGTTCCAGTACTTTCTAAACTCATCCGCCCAGAACACCGTGCTGCAAAGAATCAAAAGGCCGACAAGATCGGAGAAGCCCAAAGCTTCCGTTTGGAAAACCTCCTGTAGCCAGGGGAAGTAGATGACGAGCAATTGGCCCGCGATACTGAGCGAGACCGCCCAGTTGAAGAGGGTATTTGAGAAAAGTCCGACTTCGCCTCGCAATACCGACTTTGATTCGGATCGGCAGGCCAAGGCATTAAACATGTCAAATAGTACAAAGCAAGTGAAAGTCATGGTTGTGTCGCGGCGGTTAACCTCGCCATCAGCAAGCATCTCACGTCTATAGACAAGCATAGTGCCCATCATGATGATGGATGCCGATGTCAAGACTCTGTAAATAAGCTTTCTTGTGAGCACTGCGTCGTTACGCTTGCGAGGGGGCCGGTTCATGACATCGACATCAACAGCCTCGACGCCGAGCGACTGCGCAGGCGGACCATCCATGATGATGTCTGAAAAGTGTTAGTAAATTCCGAGCTGCTGCGTTGGGCGGAAGACCTACTGATCCAGAGAATCTGCATCGCATTCAGGGGCGACTTGAAGCCGAGAATTGTGCACAATAACACAAGAGACAGACCAGCCGCGCTTGTGCTCAGCTGGAACGTCAGGAAGTTCTGGATGTTGTTGAAGATTCCCTTGCCCTCTTCAATTGCTCGAAGTATGGTAGAGAAATCATCGTCTGTAAGAATCATGTCCGCTGCTTCCTTCGCAACATCGGTTCCGTGTAAGCCCATGGAAATGCCAATGTCTGCTCTCTTCAGCGCTGGGGCGTCATTGACGCCGTCTCCAGTCATGGCGACTATATCGCCTCTGGCCTGAAAAGCGCGAATAATTTTCAGTTTATGATCCGGGTTTGTGCGAGCAAAGATTGTAGTATGCTGGATGGCGTGTGAAAGCTCCTGCTCGGACATAGCGTCAACGTCCTCACCCCTCAGAACAGGGCGCACTGATGCTTGATTAGAAGCGTGTTCAATCGGCTTCGCAATTGGCATGCCGAGTTGCCGGCCAATGGCCACAGCAGTTGTCTCGGCGTCACCTGTGATCATAACGACTCTGACCCCTCCACGCAGTAATCTCCTAATCGATTTGCCAACGCCGGGCCTTGGGGGGTCGCTCATTCCAACCAGGCCAGCGAATGTGAGGCCTCTGTAAGTCTCGTCCACAGGCTGAAAACGAGGACTTTCGCCCGGCGTATTGGTGTGACTAGTTGGTGCCAGTGTGGCTCTGCCTTTAGGTCGCGAAACAGCACCACTGGCAAAAGCAAGCACGCGGAGACCTTTCGAGGCCATGGCCTCTGCAGCTTGCAACGCTTCCTGACGGCGCGCAGAGTCGAGAACGATTTCTCGGCCGTCGCGAGTAAGATATGTGTCGCATGCTTCGAGAATTCGATCAATGGAACCTTTCATGTAGGCGAACTCCTTGTCGTTGGTTCCAATAGTGACGCCCATCCATTTACGCTCAGAGCTGAAGGGTGTTTCGCTAAGGCGTGGGCCAATGGATTCGCGAACGTCATGCTCCTTGAATCTATCAAGCAAATCAAGCATGGCGACGTCGGTAGGCTGTCCACACCAGCGTGTGTAAGTCGAAGCAAAGTCTGTTCCCTGTGTGGACGAAAGAACAGCCCTGGCAGCTGCCCCATTTTCTGTATACTGTTGTGCAAGACGACCGTTATTCGCAATGTTACCGATACGCAAAATGCGCAAAGTGGCAGGGTTCGGCTTGGTCTCCGTGGCTTCATCGTCGGACTCAACGCCAATGGAATCACTAGCACCGAAGTACCACATCTTGGCGGTTGTCATGTGGTTCATGGTAAGAGTTCCTAGAATATGTTAGCAAAACGCATACTATTACCGAGTCGCGATTCTATGTGTACCTGTCTTATCGGTGCATACAACATTCACAGAGCCCAGAGTCTCTACCTTGGGCATCTTGCGCACAATAGCATTGTGACGGGCCATTCTGTGAACACCAAGAGCCAAGGTAACAGTCACTATGATTGGTAAGCCTTCCGGGATAGCTGCGACAGCGAGAGAGATCGAAATCGTGAAAATTTCAAGCAACTTCTTTCCCTGAAGCCAGCCAACCAAGGAAATAAGGCCGATGACGCCGAAGGAGAATTTGCTGAGCTGAGAGCCAAGATCGTCCATGGAAAGTTGAAGTGGTGAGCGCGGGCTCTCTGTTCCAGAAACGCTGGTAGCAATGGTTCCGAAGTTGGTATTCCCGCCCGTCGCGAAGACAACACCCTGACCGTGGCCGGATCTCACCAAGGTGCCCATCCAGGCAATATTGCTTTCGCCGCTTCCGCCAGCATCCCGGCCGTCGGATAATGCTGAGGGACTCGGCAGCTGAAGCGTGTCCGCTCCGAAAGCAGGAGACAGGAGACTCCGTGTTTTTGTTTCGACCGTGATCCGGACTGGTTCATTTTCTCCGGTGAGATTCGACTCATCAATGGTGAGATCTGCTGCCTTAGTGACCCGGATGTCTGCTGGAATACGATCGCCAGTAGTGAAATAGACAAGATCTCCTGGCACAAGCTGCGAGGCCATGACCTTGGATGAGGTGGCCTCCAGCATTTCCTCGCCCGGCGTAGTAGATCCCACCGACTCTGTGCCGTCCATAGGGCCGGATAACGCCTTGCTGGTGGCCGACCGGACGAGGTGGGCGTGATTCGGAACCAGATGACTGAGTGCTTCTATTGATTTTTCCGACCGATATTCTTGCACGAAGCCAACCGAAACGACGATGGTTACCGCTACCGTGATGCTGACCGCGTCATCCGTGTTGCCCAAAAATATGGAAGCCCCGGCCGAGACGAGCAGAAGCACAATGAGTGGCTCTTGGAACTGTTTGATAAATCTAAGCCACAGTGGTTCGGGGGGTTCGTGGGGGATTTCGTTCGGGCCGTAGTCGCTAAGTCGGTTTAAGGCTTCGGCAGGAGACAGACCGTGAGTCAGGGAGGTTTGAAGTCGGCTGGCAGCTTCTGCTGGACTCATGGAAGAGAACTCGTCGGCAACGCTCTGTGCGAACTCCAGGTTAGCTCCAATCCGAAATCACTATGTAATCAAGGGATGGCTACTCTCGACTGGGCCGAAGTGGTTCGAAAGTTTCCCGGCCTTGATCGCGATGATCCCATTTCTAAAGGGTCCATGGCCAACCCGTTGAAGCTTGGCATTTTAGCCGTCAAAGGTAGCAAAGCGTCGCCATTGTCGGAGTCTTTCCGCTTGTGCCAGGGCCACTGCATCTCTGCGTATGGCGAGGCAGCAATACCTCGGTCACGACCTTCGAATAGTTACAGAACTCCCAGTGCCGATCATTTGTCAGTGGGTAGAGCGAAAAGGAGACATGCGCCAAGGCGTGAGGCTATGTCGTCGAATCTCGGGAACGGGTCGTATTCGAAGGACAGAGGGTCCTTTGTCGCCAGGGTATCAATTGCAGGGAGCTTGGTCCAAATACATAGTTTCGCGGAAGCTGTTGACGAGTGAGGACGAATGGATGTCGTGGTGAGAGTTGAGAAAACGTGTGCCTTTGGCAAGGATAGCAAACGCATGGCCAAATCTGGTTCCACGTCCAGGCGTGCCAACGCGCCTCTAAGGCGGGTCCGTGGCGGTTGAACAGGGGGCCCCGGAACAGGGACTCGGGAACAGTCTCGCCGCTCCGCAAGTACCTGGCTAGGGATACCGGTACACATCACGGTAAGCAATCCAATACCATACTCAGACGTTAGACAATTTACAAGGGCACACACGAGTGCGTGCAACAGGCGGCACTAGAGATACAAACACTGGTGGATACTAGAAAGAGCCGCAAAAATTGGCCCTACAAGCCCAAGACCAACCGGCTTGTGTCTAGCCTTTACTCTTGGTAAATGAAGTAAGGTGCTTTCGAGCCAGATAAGGCAGGGGATCAAGGTTTTGCAGAGTGGTGGTGATCGATGAGGATTCAAAGCTGAAGACACAGGGCCTCCAATGATATTCTAGAGGTGGACGCGACCGAACTTTGGTTTCATCTCATCTGCATTGTTCAACTGGGCTTGCAACAATGTGAGCTCTCCTCAACTAGAGCATCCCCAACCAGTGCTGTACATGACTTCAGCGCGAAATTGCATGCAAGAGGAAACGCTGTTATCGAGGTTGGCACCACTGGTGAAGACACACGGATGAACACTGTTAGTACTTCGACCGAGCAACAGGCAAAGCTGCATGTCTAACACGGTGCCTGCTTCGACTTGCAGTTCCCCCTACCTGAGAAAGTTTAGGTAAGGGCGTTTTAGCTTGGGGGGGTCCTTGCCTCGTCCTTGCGCTGCGCCGCTGTGAGCGAAAATACTGCTGTGTGAACCTGTTGCCGCCGGTTCCGGGATGGTCGCCGGGTCAGCAGTTGATGATCCAAAAGTGGAGCAATCGCCTCACGTGATGTGGCTGGTGCCACCAGATTCTGCGCGGACCGATCCCTGCCAATCCCAGCCCCGTCATTTTGCATCCACTGGCACGGCGTCAAGAGAGAAGACCACCACACCTTGACTCCCCCCTCCTACACATCTCCTCCATCTCCATCATCGCTGCTCATCGCGCTCTTGCTGCTACCATTATCGCTGCAAGTCACTTTTCGGCCTTTCGCGATCGATACGATTTGCTTCATGTCGCCGCGCCTTACACCCTGCGCGTGTTAGACTTCGACCCGACCGCTACATCCCCAACGCGACCCGATTCCCCATAATAACGCGTTCTCGTGTTTACCAGAGCTTCCGCAAACCGCCCCTCCAACCCCGGCGCGCGTCGCTGCCTCTATACCTTACGAGCAGTAGCTATTGCTTCTCGCTCATCGCATTCTGCATCTTCGCATAACTTTGCTCCGTTGTCGCCATGTTCTATTCGGAGACGCTCCTCCAAAAGAGCGGGCCGCTGGCCCGCGTTTGGCTGTCGGCCAACATTGAGCGCAAGCTTTCCAAGACGCACATTTTGCAATCCAACCTGCCGGACAGTGTAGAGGCTATCATTACACCTGGTCAGGCGCCGATGGCTCTTCGTCTGAGCGGTCAGCTGCTCCTTGGCGTCGTCAGAATCTACAACCGCAAAGCCCGATACCTGTTGGAGGACTGCAATGAGGCTTCAATGAAGATCAAAATGGTGCGCTTGCTCTGTGCTGTATCTTTGACGCGTTTTATTAACTATTCTAGGCCTTCCGCTCGAGCGACAACCACGACATGGCAGTTGCTAACCTATACGCCAACAATCGCGAAGCGCTGCTGCTGCCTGACAAGATTACTCCACTCGATAACCTTGACCTTCCCCCGCCTCCCGACGCCGCCTGGCTCCTGTCGCAAATGGACGATGTCACAGCCACGCCGGTCGGTCGCAAGGGTCGCGTCAGCCACCGTGACATCAACTTGCAGGAAGACTTCAACAACAGCCAATTCCTGACCCAAGGAGACACTCTCGACGATGAGCTGGAGTTGGCGCCCATGGAGGATCTTGATCTTGAGCTTGACTTCGGCATGGATATTGATGATCGTCCCACCCGCATGGACACGACAATCGAAATGGGAAGAGATGCGCCCCTCGCACGTTCGGTGGAGGACGATATGTTCAGCGAGCTCGACATTCTGCCGCGAGGCAAGGACCAACCCGAACGCGAACCTTCGTTGGGTCTGGCTCTCGACTTTGGTGACGACAACGTTCGTATCGCAGATGAAGAGGGAGACATCCAAATGGGCGACGACAACGAGTTCCAATTTCCCGCTGGTGATCAATCTGTAGCCCCAGGATTTCCGGGTGCTCTAGACATGCCGCGCGCTCGTATCTCTGAGTCGCCGCTTTCAGAGATCGATCCAGAGTTCGCACGGGAGGTCGAGGAGGAGTACTCTCGCATCCAGCACACGGATCTTTACGAACCAGATGAAGACCAGGAACGCACTGTTGTCCGTCATCCTCAGCGCTCAAAGAAGAGAAAGATCCTTCTGCCAGACGAACAGACGATGCTTTCCAGCAATCACATCAAGGACCAGCAGGCCAACCATGCCAATATCCTCAGAGCTCAATCCTTTTTGCCTAGAGATCCATTCGTGCTTGCTCTGATGGAGATGCAAAAGAGCGGTGGCTTTGTCTCTAACATCATGCTTGAGGGCCGCAGTGCCAGCTGGGCACCCGAGTTGAGAGGCATGCTCTCGCTTGAGGCCGTCAGCCGATCCAGCGAGTTGAAAAGGAAGCGGGATAGCGGCATTGCCGATGTGGGCAGTGATCACGGTGCCACATCCAAGTCACCCCGCCTGCTCGTAGAAGAAGAGGATGCATTTGCTGTTGAGGCTGCCGGATTTGGCAACCAAAGCGTTGCGGGCGACGGCACTGTTCTCGAAATCCCGGCTGAAGAGGAAGGCATTGCTTTTGGAGGAGACGACTACACCGCTCGACCTATCTCCCGCGAGGGAAGCCCTATGCCCAGCTTCGACGAGACAACAGCTCCCGCTGTGCATCCCCAGGACAGCGGCCCTGTCTCACTCGGCACCAAGCATGCTGTGCACATTCTGAGAGACATCTTTGGCCCTGAAGCTGAGAACGACGCTGAGAAGCGCAAGAAGACCGCGGTGGTCTTCCAGGACTTGCTGCCGGAGCAGAGAACGACGAAAGCTGATGCCACCAAGATGTTTTTCGAATGTCTCGTCTTGGCCACGAAAGATGCGATCAAAGTTGAGCAAGGGGAGACCCTCGGCGCCCCTATCAGAGTACGTGCAAAGCGCGGTCTCTGGGGTGCTTGGGCCGAGCGGGAGGCAGGCGGCGAGATCGCAGAGGAAGAGGAAGCCAACCAACCCGAACCGGCAGCCGTCAGCGCCCCGGCTGTTGCTGTGGAGGCATAAATGTCCGTCGCTTGTTTTGACGAAGACTATCCGATTGATGCATAGCCATTGGAGGCTTGGCATGTAAAGTAACCGTTCTTTCTCTCTGTTGGACTAAGTGGGAGGTCGGTCCTGAATATGGCACTCGGCCAAGTGGCGTTTGGAGTAAACTTGGAAGCTGGAGAGATACCAGATGCTGTTGCGGCCTGGGAGGGTGGAAAAAGCATGATTTGGGAACCCAAGCCGCATTTTCGCTGTTGGAGTGGCTTAATGTCGTTTTTCTGGCTTTTTATTCTTCCACGGGTGCTAGTATAGCTGATTTTGAAAGGGGCCACGGCGGGCCTGGAAGGATACCTGAGTACCCATGTAGTTAGCTGCTCTTCATTAAATGAAGCTAGACTTTTTGTTCACAAACTGGCGACCTCACGGCTTGTTTAGCCCAGCGTATTTCATGATGTTACCCCTGAGATGAGTGCATGCGGCTCCTTGTACATGAAACTAATAAACCGTAGAGCTGGATTATAGTCTTTTGGTCCTGGTATTTCTTGAGACCAAGCGTGCATTCCTTGAAGGTCTTTCAAGGAATGCATATACTATGCTGCCGAATGTGACTTGAAAATCCATCTCAGATGATACGACAGTCCTTCAAGAAAAGAGGTCGGTGCTTAAATTAGGCTGTGTTTTGCCTCTTACATCTGAAAGAGCATCATTGCCTTCTCGGTCATTCTTTTCTGTTATGGGGCGGAAACTTGCTGTGGTAGTCATGCTGCACATGTCACAAGTTGTCAGTAGTCGTTATGACTCAGCAGGAAATATGGGTCACCTCGTATGCGGAGCGAGGGCGCAGCCCTTGCGAGGAAAGTGCGCAGAGTAAAAAGGGCGCAGAAAGTGCGAAGGGAGAGGGAGGGAGCAGCGTT
>LFIW01001470.1:0-47396 GCA_001625285.1 Colletotrichum incanum
CCCCCCAACCCCTCCAGCACCACCTAACACCAAACATATGCTGTAGCTGTCAGTACATGGTTCAACCGAGTGAGGAGACTCTTTCCGTTCGCTGGAGGGACGTCAATAACAAACCGCGTGCGGCGCGGGACTCTGTCCGAGTTGTCGGCAGCACCGAGATTGCACTGCGTTGTCTCTGGCCTGTTATCTGCCGCTGTTATGGGGTTGATGGCGATCGCACGAGTCAAGTCAAGTGAGAGGTAACATGACGTACCGTCAGTATCAAGGTCGAAGAGGTTGGCAAACCTGGGGGCCAGTTGTCTCTAGCTGAGTTACTAACGAGCCATTTGGTATGGATGTGCGACCACAACACATTATCACAAACGCGCTAGGTGAGTTGGTTTGAGTGGGTAACTTCTGGTATTGTTCATTAATCTGGAGATATCTAATACACAGAAAGCGAGTTGAGTTCCATCATCCAAACAGGTGTCATGTCTTGCCCAAATAGTAACCTCCCCGGGCTGTCGAGCCGCGACTGGTCTGTCACGACCGGAATCCCAGAGAGAACCGGCGATGGCCTGCTGGTGAGAACCCAACCACAAGAGGTGACCCGACTAGGAATGCGCTTCCTGCCAGCCACCAACCCACTCGACATCTGCGAGATCATTGCGCTTCTCCCTGCGCCAGTAATTCCAATCTCTGCCCTTATTCCAGGGGCAATCCTTGACCTTTTCCTTAGGTGATTTGTTGTGAGTGATGTAGTTGTTGTGATGCCCAGTGTGATCCCAAACTCCCGCTGTGTAAGAATTGTATCCTAGTCCAATTGTTCGTTGTTGTCGAGGAAACTCAGGTGACATTTGCGAGTATGACGAGCCCGTAAGCCCGCGGCGGCGCTGACCCAAGGCAGACCACTTGTCGAGGTTGTCCCGCTTAGGGGGTGATTGACGAGTGGTCAGCATTGGCTTCGACTTTGGTGGAGACGACTGTTGAAAGAAGAATCCATCGGCAGCGTGATCGCTGTCGATATCGTTGTGGATCAGCTTGGCACTGTCATGGTGCGAACGCTGAGGGGTAGTCGCAATGGGGGTAGCGTCAACAGTGTCGCAGTCGTCTTGGTCATCCAACTTGCTGTCATGGCTCCAAGTCCTCGAGTTGAGGTCCTTCAGAGACTGCATTTGCCTCTCACGTTCCGCTTCCTCCTCCTCCTCATCCTCGTCCCACATGTCACTCCAGCTCTTGGAGACGGCATCTTTACGACCGAAAACCAAGGACATGGAGGACAAGTTGCTTCGGGGCTTGGTCATGTTGATCGGGAGAGAACCAGCCATGGGTGAGACCTTGGGAATGGGGCGAGGCGCAGCCTTCATGGGTCGACCAATGTGGAGCGACTTCATCGAGGCACCAAGGCTAGAGTTGAGCGTAGAGGAGATGGACGGCGTCTGGGCAGAGCTAAACCAGTCGGTAGTCTCTCCTGACTTGGAGAACAAATCCTCGGTGTAGCTCTCGTCGTCAGCGATGGCGCTGAGCTGGCGAATGGGCTTGGGTGGCGTGGTGTGCAGGGCCTTGGCCCAGGGGAAAGCACCCTGGTCAACCTGGGGGCTCTGGATGGAAGGTGTGCGGAGAGGCTCGCGGTTGGCGCTGGCCATGACATGACGCTCAGCGCAGCAGAACTCGTCGTCGTCTTCCTCAGTGGTGGTGAAGCTAACGACACGCTGAAGGGCAGCGCGCGCACCAACAAGAGACCTCTTCTTAGGATCCAAGCTCATGCACTGGACAATCACCTCATAGGTGTCCTGCGACATGGAGGGGAAGACATCAAAGAGAGACTGCTTGTCCCTGGAAAAGTCCAGGAAGAGCGGGTCCGCCTCGGTCGGGGTAGTGAATGGGTTTCGTGAGAAGAGGATGTTGAGGAGGCAGATACCGATGGCCCAAATGTCGGCTTGGGCAGGAGAGTATCCGGCACCGGCGGAGTCGTACTGCTCAGGGGACATGTAGCGGTCGCTACCGACGGTATTCTCCAAAGTCCAGTTCTCAGCTGTCGCCAGACCAAAGTCGCCCAGCTTCATGTCGCCAGACTTGGTGAGGAAGATGTTCTCGGGCTTAATGTCTCGGTGGAAGACGCCCTTGGAGTGGATGTAATCGACAGCATCCACGAGCTGCAACATGAACTGTCGCACATGTTCTGTCTCAAGAGGTCCGTGACCGTTGCGAATGGCCTCGTACAGGTCACCCTGGGGGCAGAATTCGAGAACAAGGTAGAGGTGAGCCTCGGTCTCGAATGTGTTGAGGAGGTTGACGATGTTGGGATGCGATCCAAGGCGGCTGTGGAGAACAAGCTCCTCCGACTTCTCGTCGATGGCGAAGTCGAAACCGTGGTCATCAGCAGCTTCCTTCTTAGTCAAGCACTTGATGGCGACGGTCTCGTCGGTCTTCATGTCCTTGGCCATGAAGACCATGCCGAAAGAACCATGATTGAGGGGAGAGATGGTCTTGTACCGACCATCGAGCAACACGCCATTCTGAAAGTTGTCTCTCAAGCATGCCATGTCGAAGCTGGAAAACGAAGTGATGGAGCAAGGGTATCGAGCGAAAACAACGTGGCGACGAAGGTGATGATACAGCCTTATAGCAAGCTTTTCTTCGAATGTCGACAGTTCGTTGTTGAGAGGAGGATTCGAGAAGTTGAAGAGTTGGGATGGGGGGTGTGAGGGTGGAGATAGCTTCGTAGCGGGGTGTGGTAGTTCGGGGAAGGTGGCGGCTGTGTTGTTGCCAAGAATATACAGGTTTTGGAAAGAACAAATCTAACAGGAAACAAGACGGTATCTAACTCCTATTCGTTCACGTATCAGAGGCTCATTGAGGGTATTTTTTTGCTGTTATCGGACATATGAAAGCGAAGGTCTGTTGTTGTTGGTTGTTGTTTGGTCGTAGTCGGTTTGGGACGTCGGGGTCCGGGGAAAAAAGACAAAGAAGTATCGTTATGAGGACATTGAAATAGAGCAAGTTTGATGGGAAAAAAGGTAAGAGAGTGGTGCCCGGAGGTCGAAGACAAGGGAGTGCAAATCAACACGTAGACCGTTGAATTGCAGAAGAAACGAAGATGCCGATTCCTGACTAGAGGGTTCGGGCGAGTTTGCGAGTCGGCGGCGCCTAGCGGCTGTGATTGATTGTCGGTTTGCTGACTCTTGGCACGAAGGCTGGTTTGATGCGATGGTCGATGGCCGAAGGTGGTTGTCGTCGAAGTGTAATTGCAACGGCTTGCAAGCAAGCTGACTACCGGGATCGGCAAAGGGTAGTGGCTACAGCAGCATTCGAGCGTCGACTAGCGTACGAAAAAACGAATCGGATGACGAGAGTCGTTCGAGTCGAAACGAAAAGCAGAAGGGTGTAGCTCTTATTTGGATGGGAGGTAGAGGTGTCGTTGCTTGGGGAGCACGAGGCCTGGAGGGATGACAAAGGCGGGGGGGGCAAGTGAGTCAAAGGACACGGATGTGAGTCGATGTTCGATGACAGCAAATGCCGAGGCTCGTGGAGTCGGTATTGAATCGAAGTCCAAGAGGCCTCTCTTCTCTTTATCTCTGTCGATAGATTGACGGGTCAAAGTGTTGTCAACTCTTCGGCGGAGGGCGGTGGAATGGCGTGATTGCTTGCAGAATGACTCGCGGTTGGAAGAAGTGGATTGGCGGTGCGAGTATCCGTGAGTTGGCGATGGCGGGCGTGATAAGGACAAGGTCGGAGAGAGAAGGTGAGAGGGTTATGTAGATGGCAAGGGAGGAGGTTGAGGCGGAATGGGAGGATGATGGCTAGCAAGCAAGGAGAGTAAGAGAGGCCGTTGACGACGATGAGGATCAGGTGCGGTAGAGTAGGGAAGACAAAAGAAGGAAGGGCGAGGATGATGAAGGGGGAGTATTAGAGTAAAGTAGGTAAGTGCAGGATGTAGGCAGGCAGAGGACGGTAGGTTGGACGAAGGAAAAGGGTGGGTAGGCTGGTGCAGGGAAGACAAGGTGACAGAAAGAGAGGTGTGAGTGCGAAAGTACGAGAGGAGGACGTGTGAGTGTGTGAGTAACGGACGGACAGCGAAAGAAGAAGATGGAGGTGAATGGACGAGGATGGATTGGCTTGGATAAGACGGGATGGAATGGGGAAAGGGCAGTGAGCGAGCGGGAGAGGGACAGTCAGAGACAGAGGGCGAGCGAGATAGGCAGACCGGGGTGGAAGGCGAGCGCGAGTACGTACTTGGGACTGCGTATTGCGACACACACACACTCTCTCTCGCTCTCTCGCGGCGAGATGAGTGTGAGTGAGAGAGAGAGGTACCTGGCGACGTACTCCTCAGCCAGGACAGGGTGTGTGTGCTGAGTACCTTTACGGCGGTACGGAAAATACGGTACACATAGGGGAGCCTGACGGTAGGAAAACGACGGTGGCTACCTCAGCCAAGCGGGAAGCAGGAAGGAGGACCGAGAGAGGCGGTGGGAGGAGGGGAGTACGTACCTCGATGGAGCATGGCGCGCTACGTGGAATGATGGGGGGAGGGGAGTGGGCCGACCGGGACGCACGCTTGACCAACTTGCAGCAACACTCCAAGCAGGATTGCTTGTCTCTTTCTCTCCCCCAACCAACCAACCAGTCCAATCCTCCCCAGCTTCAGAGTTGCCTGTATAATATTCCTCCTGCACGACGGGACTGGGCTTTCTTTTTTGGATGGGCTGGCAACGAAACGCGATGCAACGCAACCCAGCCATGTCTATATGCCTATGCCCATCCATGCTCATGATAGCAATCGACAGACCGACACTTGCTCTACTCTGCGGTGCTGTTGCTACTACTTTCCGCAAACCCCAAACACTGGCAGAAAGGACTGACGGAGGGGACAGACTGATTGAAGGAAAGGGTCAGCCCAGATGCCCCACCTCTTGTCTCTGGATGGCCTGTTTGTGTGTTTCTTTGCACATCCCCTCCGTTTGGTCCCGTCAAGCACCGTTCCCTCAAGGTTGGCAACCATCCCAAGTTACCTATGTACTTCGCTACTGTAGCAGACAGCGCGAGAGGATGGCCCAGACCACTTCAGGCGGCACCTGAGGGTGTGCACTGTGATACTGTTCCGTCAGAGATGACATAACGGAATGCTTCGCCCAGTATTGGCTGACGCTTTGACGGAACTCCATGTACCTTGGCCCCAACGTTTCCTCGAAGAGATACTTCAGCTGTGGGCGGGCGTTCAGTAATGTGCCTTGGTAAACCTAGCGGGAGCCACCAGAGCTGGTTGGCAGCTCCTCTCCCACCAGCACCAAAGGTACTCGGACGCCCTTACGCAGCAGCAGGCCAGGTGACTGTTGACATAACCCACGGTGGATTATCGACGGGTCCCCCGGCACGGCTTTCGTCGCCCAACTTGTAGCTCCATGCCGTATGTCCGTCCGCCCCGCCACAGGAGCAATTAATCATCTCTCTCGCCGGCCCCGTATCCTACTAGGAGCTGCCAGCGAGGAAACAAGAGTCATACCTCGCTATCCATACGTATCCGTACTCTCTTGAGATACCAAGGTGGCAGGCGATGAGGTAACTCTGTGCCCGCTCCGGCGATTCGCAGACGGGACCTTGATTGCTACCCATCGTCGGGGTGGATGACTGGATTGAACGGGTTGGAATTGATTCATCAGAAACGGACCGCGACATCGACCCGTCGCCCGTGTTTTTCACCAGCTTCAAGGGGGTAACGACCAAGACGCCACCATTTCCCGGACCGCCGATGATACCACCGTGTCCTCGGCAGCGACATTGTGAGAACGCGTTGCCGCGATGTAGTCGCCGTATAGATGGATTGGCGTGTGCAAGTAAATACGGGATCGGAGCCGACAATTCTGTCCATCAAAACATCAACAATAACGGCGCTGCAACAATAACAACTTGGGAAGAACGTTGGTCGCCTGCTGGGTGGGAGGGGTGGGTCCGCCAAACCAATTAAACTCGTGCAGCACTGCGACTATGACGAATGTTGATAGCGAGGTACGCCATGCCTGCCGGGCTCTGGGAGACGATCCCACTTAACAACGCAGTTGTTCGAGGTGACTCGTAAACTCAAGGAGATTGACCGACGCAACAGTGCGACGGCAGGACGAGGTTCGGAAACTTGGTTTGAGGAACTAGGCTTTTGAGACAGCGGGCGAACCCCTGCGATGCGCATGAATGGGCGAATAGCTGGCAGGCTGCTCGACCGGGGGGAAGCGGTGGGGGAGCAGCTGCAAGGCGCGCTGGTGACTGAGAGTGAGTCTGAGGTCTTGGGCGTGATTTGGAGTGGCTGCAAGGGACCGTCTGGGGTTGAACACTCGACAATCCATCTCAGTGTGCTCTGCATCGAGTGCGACACTGGTGCTGGGCAAAGCGAGACACGAATGGCACGATTGCGCGTGAATGAACGAGGCTGCTGGTGTCTGTCCATCTCTCTGTCGGCTATTGGTACTCGAGTATGTGAGCACTATTGTTACTATTATTTTGGTTGTTGATGCTGGTGGGGAGCGAAAGAACAGGAGAGTGACTTTGAGTCCCAAGGTTCGATCACCATCATCAAGAAGCCAAATTGCAGTGCCAAGTCTGAGAAGCCAGCTCAAACATTGATGGCCTTGACAGGTACCGTATCCGTTTGTCTTCGAGGAACGCACCGTATCTCGGACGGGTGAGTGCTTGGCGTCCCCCGTTCCAGCGCTGGCAGCGGCAACACACTCGAACGTCTTCGCACCCAAGTCCTGGCAAGCGCAGGCTGCTGCTGTAGCACTGCCGGTTACGTACCTGGCAGTCCACGGCAGCCACGACCACCCACGGACAGCCATTCCTTGGGGTCCTACCCCACTCAGCTGCGTGGTTAGTCGCCACACCGCCCTTCTGGTACGTTGTCGGCAAGTACAGCTCACGCCAACAGCGGCTACGATTTCGACCTGACAGTCGCGTATCGAGGATTCATGCAGGCTGCCACGCTGCCAACACGGGCTGCCACCCAAGTTTCTGCCAGACACCAGCCAGCCAGTCGCTGTCGTCGTCGCCAGCCAGTCAAGCGTCCCGGGTGTGTCGTGTGCCAGTGCCAAAGCCGCCAGAGCTACCCATGCTGCTTGTCTTTTGTCTCCGGCGCCATCGAGCCTCCCCCCGATCTGCTCGATCCGAGCTCGTCCATTGACCGGACAGGCACAGGGCAGGGCGGGCGCGGCGGGAAGCGCGCAACCATTGACGGCGACCATTGACGGCGACCGATGGACCGGCCCAGACGGCCATGGACCCAAGACTAACGTCCATAGCGCCCAGTACCCATTCGTTCGTCAACGCCAGCGGGAGTCACGCACGCCAGGTACGGGGATACCAGCAGCCAAGCAGCCCAGCGTGTACCGCACAATGTGTACCGATTCCGGCCTGCCTTGCTTTGTACTGTTGAGTGCCCTCTGGGCACAACATGAGCTCAAGCGGCCAAAGACGGTTAGGTAGCGGGGCACCGTGTGGGTAGAAGGAAAAGGGGTCCTTCTCGATTCGTCGTGTCCCTATGACTTGGTCGTGGTCGTGGCCGTGGAACCATGATTTCGGAAGACACCGCGCGCGGATAAGTAAGCAGCACGCCACGACTACGGCATTTTCTATTGGCTCCCACATTACATAAGCTACCCTTGTTGATTAACAGGTCTGAACTGGACAAGCGAATGGAGGTGCCGGTTATGGCTTAGCTTCCAAAGATAGAGTGGCAACGCCCATGGGTCCAGCGTCCATCCTCAAGAACGAGGTCCAGGATTTCGTAAATCACGAGCTGGGTCATGGCTGAAGAACGTCGTCATTTGGTCATTCGTTTCCCACCCAGGGAGTCGTGGGGACTCAGGGACTCAGGGACTCCAGGACAGACTGCGGGCCCATGCGGCCATTGACTATAGTATCCGTATTACTTCTGAAATGAATTGCATTGCGCGAACCACGGCATTGAACAAGAATAGCAGCAGCATGGAGTGGCATGCTGATGGTATGTATGTAGGACGGGACAGGACAGATGGCCAATTCTCATTGACAGTGGCGTGTGCTGCTGCAACCCACATCGCGACAGGCTGAGTTCGGGAAATGAAGAACTGGGTTCGAAGCTTAGGCAACGTGGAGAGTGTGAACAAGGAACCCGTTTTTTTTTTTTCCCTGACCGTCTTCCCAAGGCGGTGGTCCCCTTCCCCCCCCTCCAATACGGTCCTCCCCAGCTTACAGTCCTGTCCCAGACACAGCGCACCGTGGTCTTCTGCTGGCACTCTCCCGTTCCCTAACAGTCAGTCACCTGTGCTGTGCCTGTCCAGCAGGCCCAGCCGACTGGCGCAGCGCAGGGCAGCCCAGCAGCTGTTTACCTCACACAGTCTCTCGGCTGGATTCTTCGAGTTTCTGTTTCACCTGCTCACTTGCCCTCCGTCTCATTGGCCGCACCTCTCTGCACTCCTTTCGACATGCAGATGGGACAGAAGTGTAATCTGGCCCATCCCACACCGATATCGCGTCTTGAACCCATTCAAAGTATCCTTACCGTCAATCCCGTCTCCATCCTGCGTCTCCCATCCGTGCCAAAAGGGAAAGAGCACTCACGGACGGCCACGAGTTCCCCAGAGTTTCCCAGGAACTCAGGAGGTCCCCAAGCGCCGCCACTGCGCCGCCGCGCATCCCTCCCTCCCGCCTCTGATTGGGGGCTTTCCAGAACAAGACGGATGAGGAATGGGGCTTTTCGCGGGACCCTCTTCCCAATTGGAGGATTCCTCTCTGGTTCCTTCCCCTCCTCCTGTTTCCAACTTCCCAAGACATCCAGGGTCCCAATCTCTCTGCCCATTCCTCGGAACCCCAAAGATAAGATGCTCGCTGATACTGATAACGGATGGCCACCTACAGTACCCCGGGACCAGCGTTATCTTGCATTGTCGTTGATGAGGTAGGTAGGTAGCTACCGGTATCTCGACCTCCCAGGTTCCTTGGCTTCTCGCCAACCGATCTGCTGCTTTGCGATATACAGTGTGCCCTTAATTACAACATCGCTGCAACCTTGAACTGCCGCCTCCTGGAGTCGTATCGCCAATCTGGCCCAGTCCGAGTCTGGGGCCTCTAACGTCAAACCTTCGTCTGATAATTGCATGCTGATCTGGCCCCTCCAAGGCCACCTCATTCGAGCTTTTCCTTCCCAGCTCAGCCAGAGGCTCTCAGAGACTCGGAGCTGTCTCCTCGCAATAACACATGTACGTGCACGTAGCGCCCGTAACGCTGGGCCTTGGCTGATCACGACCGCCCATTGAGAATGTTTCAGACATTGACGCTCTTCGTCACCCCTATGAACCCAAATTGCTTCTCCAGGAAGGTTCACTGTTGTATCCGCATTTCATCATGTCAATGTGGACTCTCAAAGGTATCATGTGTGTGTTTCTCGCACCGACTGATACGATATCGGATGCGTGGACAGCGGAGTCGTCGAACATGACTCTCCCGCTTGGTGAATCATCCCTTTCCACCTTTATTTCCATCAAGTCATGGCTCGGCAGGTCGAATTGCAATGCGGGGAAATTAAATGAGCAAAGGCGTCACACGGGCACGGCCGTTTGCTCGTTCGATGCTCCTCCTCATGGGCGATGGGGTGGCCCCGTCGCTGTTCTACGTTCGCAGCGTATCTGTGTCTCTCCCACCACCTATTCCACACCCCCGGACCAGCCGTCCCCAACGCTTTGGTCGTGTGACCGGTAACAGCCATTCCTTTTTTTTTTCTTCTTTTTTTTTTTGGGACTGAATGAGGTACTCGGCCGCCGGGGCCACCTCATCACGGCACATAGAACTAACTCTACGAGCGTGCGAACGACGGAGACATTCCCGACCGTTCGCCGCCGCCGCCGCCACACCTTACGAATATCTCACAGCCGTAGTACGTTACACGGCGCAGCACATCATCCCAGCTGAGGCTTGCAAAGTGCCAGAGGTGGGCAGTCTTGACTAAGAAACAACAAAACAACAGCTGATCGTCTTGTCAGTCTCTGCCGGGCTCCAATAAATTATGGTTCCATCATGTCTCAAATTTGCGACCCTATCGTACTGCTATGGGCTGCATTTCTGCACAGTTGGCATCGCTTAGGCTAAAAGGCTGTATGAAGACTGCCGCCAGCCCCTAGAAAGTGCAGGGCGTATTTTTAGGCGTTTTCCTTTCGCGGCTGGCGAATATGACAGTTCGTTCCTCGACTAGAATGCTTGTTGGCGAAAGAAGATGCCTGCCGCATTCGTGGAAACACAGAGTGTCAGAGACGTGGGAACCCATGGGAACAGTGAGGATTGGCAACGGAGTTTCGGCGGTGGTGACTAGGTTTCTACCGCCGTGAGCGGCGAGCTTCGGGACAGATGGCGTCTGTTGCGTCGTGCAGGACCAGGACGGACCCGAGCAGACAAACGCAGGACCAAGTGACTCTTCGACATTTCATCATCTCCTTGGCTCCCAGGGGTGGATATTCCTACGATCCCAAGTCCGATCTTCAAATTCCCCATTTTCTTGCGAGATAGCTGTCCACACTGGGGCGAATCTGCAGCGAGCTGCGTGCCCATGCCTCGTTTGCATGCTTTATCAGTCCCAAGCCTTTATCGGGATTCGGCGGGAGGGTGGGTGGCGGCGAGAGTTCATGTGGCCAGCAGAAAGGTTGCTGGTCTTCCCTCCCCTTCCCTTTTTACTCCTTTTTTGCGGAGGCGAGATCGGACCAGAGCCGGGCTCCATTACGCTGCATGCAAGTACCGGATACCTACTCAACGACGACGACGGCTGTCAGGACGTCGTTCGCCTTCCCACTCCGTCTTCGCCCTGCCTAACCTTTAGTTCTTACGTGGTTCCTACGGGCGATGGACATTTCGTGGGCGGGCATGCGTCGCCCTCCGTTCAGGATTCCCACGGTCTGCGTGTCACGGATGGGACTCTGCCACTACTATAGGACATGCTTTCGTATGAGTTGCCTCACAACGTGCAAATCGACTACTAGCCAGCCAGCAATGGACAAAGTGGAATCTTGTCGACGGGAAACATCACGATATATTCGGTCAACGTCTCGGGTCCGTTCGCCGCAGGGCGGCATTCCCACCGGCTCGTCCTCGTCCTCGATCCCACTTCCCTCTTCCTCCTCCCCAGCCAAGCACACGTCCCTGGTTTTCTCCCCATACCCATCTGCCATCGCATAAGGTACCGCGGTGGCTGCAGCCCATGTCCCCATCTTTTTGCCCATCACCACCGCACCTCGGCGAGACACGTTGCTGGACAGAGTGGGGTATCTTCCAGCCTGAAGCTCTCCTGATCAAGCAAGACAAGACAAAACGGATAACGGACGCGGCATGGCGCGTGGAGCTAGCAGCATCGCTAGCACTGGTCAGTTGCCATGCTTGACTGGACTGAGAGATCCGAGAGAGGGAAGGAGATCCACGGGCCAAGTGCGTGGTGCGAATGGAAACGAGATACAAAAGGGGTTCAGAGACTCGTGGCTGTCGCTCAACGCCGATACAACGAACCCCTGCAGGCCCCCATTCCGCCGTGTTTATTGCATACCAAGGCTGTCCTCCGCGGCTTGTTTGCCCTGCAATGCGATGCATCCATCTCCTGACGGGGCACTTGCAACATTGGTGCCTGAGAGTAGGGAGGTCGTTGTAAGCCCGGATAAGGTGGACTAAGATGGCAGAGACGACGAGGAGGCTGGGTTGGGAAACAGGAACACTGTGAAGCTACGGCAGGAAGCTGCATGAACTCCACTCCTCCCAGCCCAATCTCCAGACCCGGAGGAGGTGGGCCCCTTGATCCGGCACCTGTTCCTGTCAATTGGCTCACAGCTACCGGCGGCCCATCGGCAGCGGGACCCACTAAAACAGCCACCTCAGCCCGGCAGGTGTCCTGTCCCAGAGACTTTGGTTCAGTCTCTAGCACGTTCGAGGCGCTTCTGGCGTGCTGATGAGGCTTTCCTCGCCGCCACGATGCCACTTCTCACGATACGTGCTCCGTTGTTCAGGTCGGCCTGAATGGCTTTACCTCAGCATGCATCGAAGGAACGGGCTCCATACCTGCCTCGAGGGAATAGGCCGGTGATGCTCCAGTTTAGGTACCCGAGCGCACCGTCATCGTCCGTTGACGCCGAACGAGGACCGGACGACGAGCTTCTTTGCGCTTCTCTTGAGTCACCCGTCAAACCGCACGGGAGTCACAAAGACAGACCGCCGACGGACTCTCGACAGGCTCCCCTCCCCCCTCCCGCCGGTTCCCCTCTTCCGGCTCCCGGGCTGCCGAATCCGTCCGGTCTTGGACCTGTCTAGTCCGCCTTACCTGACCTAGACACCCAAAGTTCCCTTTCATTCCTTCGCTTATCATCCCGGCGGCCAAGCCAGTTGTCCCGCGGCGACGGCGTGATGTTGTGACATGTCGTTCCAAGCTGTCTTCTCTCACCGCTGCTTCAGTGCTGGTCCTTCAAGGTTGTCATGAAAATAGTCGTCTTAACGGTGTGCAGTTATTGGGTCCTGGCCAACGGCTGCTACCAAGAGTTTGAGGTTTTGGTGTAGCCCTTCAGGACCTCATTCGCCATCTCCACTCACACTGCTGCACCCAATTCTGTCTCCCTCACACACACCACACACACTCTCACACACTCTCACCTGCACTTGACCTGCCAAAACTGCAACCGCCCTTTTCCCGTCCGGGCCTATTCGAATTCCGGCCTGGCTTGACCGCCTTATTCCAATTTCCCGTGCATCCAAACTTTCATGCATGAACTGGCGCCAGCGAACCTGGTCCAACCAGTTGCAGGAAGCTTGAACGACGGGAACGAAACAGAAAGTTGCTGAAGGAAAAAAAATCCTAAAAGAGAAAACCCGCTTCTATTCGGAACCCGCCCCCAAAAAAAAAAAAATTTGTCCGATCGCGCGTCGCGTCTCGAGTCTCACTCACCGTCTCGCCGTATTTTTTCCGCCTCACCTTGGTCATCGCCGCTGCCGACAACGCACCAAGCCAAGTTTTCCGTTGTAGACAGCTCACACAATGGCTCCCAACCTTGGTGCTATCAAAGTCGTATTGCTTGACATCGGTGAGCCTTTTTACCTTGCTTTACCTCACCTTACCTCACCCCATCCCACACTCATTGTGGGCAATGTCTTTGGGACAATGTGGATTCGACCTCTATCAGACAGCACATGCTGATTTGGTATTCCATTACATACAGAGGGTACCGTGTGTCCCATATCCTTTGTCAAAGACATTCTGGTACGTTGTCCCGCCCATTACCCCCCCCCCCCCCCTCCCCTCCTTCTCCTTCCCTCGGTCCTTCGGGTACTGGGTGGTCCCCCGATGTTTTGCTGCTTTCCCAGATGGCACGGAGGTGGCTTGTTCATTCCGAGCCGAGTCACCACCGTGCGCATGACCGCACGGCGGCACAGTTCGCTGTCATCCCGTACTGAAACCTCCGCCCCGTAGTATCCCTACGCCGTCGAGGCTCTTCCGGCTACCCTAGACAAGCAATGGGATAATCCCAACTTTGCTGTTTACCGGAACGCATTCCCAGAAGATTGCGTGTCTGATCGGGCCGCCTTTGAAGCGCACTTCCGCGACCTCGTCAGCCGCGATGTCAAGGCCTCATACCTCAAGGCACTCCAGGGGTACCTCTGGAAGGAGGGCTACAAGTCGGGCGAGATTAAGGCGCCTCTCTTTCCGGACGTCGCTGAGCGTCTCTTGTCCTGGAAAGACGCCGGCTTGCGCCTCGTTATCTACTCGTCTGGCTCAGTTCCCGCCCAGAAGCTCTTCTTTGGCTACACTGACGCTCAGCCGTCGGACCTGACGTCCCTCATCTCTGGCTGGTTCGATACCGTCAACGCCGGCCCCAAGACCGAGCCTAGCAGCTACGCCTCCATCCTCTCCAACTTCGAGGACACCAAGCCCGAGGAATGGCTCTTCCTCAGCGACAACCCCCACGAAGTCGCCGCCGCCATCGCGGCTGGAATGCAGAGCATACCCGTGGTTCGTCCCGGCAACGCACCCCTCCCGGCGGACCTGAGCCCAACATTACAGCCCATCAGAGACTTTAACGAACTGGAGCGTCTTGGATCAAAGCATTGAAGAGCGACTGGTGATTGCAGGGTTTCCAGCAACGAACGTTTCTGCTAGAAACTGTAGTACTATGGGGAAACCCAGCAGAGAATGTCTCCAATACATTCTGCATCCGGCGAGCACCACATTCAGCTTTCCTGCCTCCGTCAATCACACATCCCCGCGTCTTTTGTCCATCCATTCTCCCTCTCCCGATGCAACTGGAGACTGTTCTAGATGCCCCTCGCTCATGCCCTGGCTCCAGATGTGGAATTTGGTACATAGATGTAGCCGCACCGGTCCACTCTCAGCTGAGACACAACGATCCTGTACTCGAAACGAGGGGAGCTAAGCAGGTTTGGTAGGAGCTGGGAGTTCTTTGAATTAAATGGAGGCCATTCAACTGCGGTTGATTGCGTTATCTTGCTTTCAAAATCGCAAGCCAAATCGTTCTTAGACGCTCCGACTTGAGACTTTGTTGATGGTACTCCCTCCATACAAGCCGGACTGGTCAACTTGCCGATTAATTCGTGTCGGTCACAGAATAACAACAGCAGCCGCCTATCGGGCAATATGAAGCCGGTAGAGGCAACGACCCATTAATGAGAGGCGTTTTCTGATAAGCGAATCGTATGTCGCTTGGCTTCTTGACGGCCAATGTCCCACATAATGTAAGTCATCGTTGACTTATTAGAAACGTGACCTTTTCAAGGCGTCCATTCGGAAACGATAACGCAAGTGATCGCCTGCCGATCGCTGCAAAGGCCAACGCTTGGAACTTTCATCACTTTCGATGCCCAGCGTGTGATCGTCAAGTAACGCCCGAAAAGGGCAGCCGGGTTCAATGATTGGAGCCCGCCTTTGCCTAGAGTGGCAGTAGAAACATTGCTGCATTACATGCAATCCATAGTCGCCCGTATCTGGTCGGAAGATAGGCGGACACCGCGGCAACCGTTTCGCCGGCTTCCTAACACCGAGACGCCTGAGATCAGTGCGTACGAGAGGAGGTCTATGAGCCCTTGAGGGTGATGGTGAAGTTGTTTCGATTCAGACCCGGATTGAGCTCCTTCTTGGCAACTGTCGGTAACGGCGAGCAAGGAGCAGTCGCTCTCTGCCAGAAGGAATAGGCCAGTTTGTTCGTGACCTTGGCCTCGAGCTGGACGTAGCCCAAGAGGGTCATCAGCTCAACCAGCCGATCCTGTGAGAAGTAGCGCGAATTGGCGATGCAGCTTCGGGGAAGGACGACGAATAATGAGGGGAACAGGACGCGGGCGCTCTCTGATAGATCGTCGCCGGGCTGGCGGAGAAACGACAGCGTGCGGAGAAGCATCTGGCCCCGCAGGGAATGATCCGGGACGTAGTTGAGCACCAGGCTGAGTGAGATGATGTCAAAACGCTCCGAGTCATCCCTGGGAAGGGGTCGCTCCATGAAGTCCTGCTGGAGAATGCCCGCCTGTTGGCTGTTGAGGTCAATGAGCTCCATCTCGAAGAGGCCGCTCTTGGAGCAGGCGTTGTCGGTGCTGAGGGCGCCCACCTCGAGCATTCGCAATCGGCGATGGGCGCCGCCTCTATCCTTCCCGCTGCCCGTGACCTTCGAGGGCTGGAGATTGGCTGAGCGCAACCAGTCCAAAAGTACTTTGGAGCTGTCCCCGCCACGGTCTATTCTCTGTCCTTGGAGACTGGCTCGTTGATATTCCTCGAGGCCGCCCAGGGCAGTGATTTCCGCGGCTATCGCTGCCGCTTCCTTCTCGTCATTGCGGGCAAGAGCCTGTTGACGTTTCTTCTGCAGAGTGTGATGAGTGTTGATGAGAGTTCTTGTTTCTTTGCGAGAGATCGACTTTGCTTTCTTCAAAGTAGGGGGGCGGCCACTCGAGAGAAGCCTGCTGACTGGCTTGCTCCTGCCCATATCTGGTGTCTTGACCGTAGATCAGGCAGGTATTGGACGAGAATTTGATATTGGTGAGCGGAACAATCAAATTTTACAAGGCTTCCGCTTGACATTCAGCTGTTGCTCTGCATCAGCTAGTCGCCATAAGTATGAAGTCGACAATCGATTTTTTGATATCAATGGATGTAAGTCTTGGAAGATGATTGGTGGGGCCGAGAAACCTTACATAAGCATAGAAATCACTTGCAAAGTTGAGGACCAGGAAGTGCGCTCAACGGCAAAACAATAATCCATTGCTGACCGCCCATCGGTAAAGCTCCGCAAAAGAAGCACGGGCCTCTAAGACGCAAAAACCGCTGCCCTAAGCCCACAGAACCAAACCGGCCGTGAGAAAAAGAATTTGGGAATCTCTTCTTTTTTTTTTCAGACCTCGACAACCGCGACAGCCAGCTAACCCGCCCAGCCAGCCAATATCCCCCTCCCAGCATTCACAATGGCCCCCAAGGACTCCAAGAAAGGTACTTGAAAACCACCATCTCCTGCCAGGATATCGCCAGATTCCCGCGCACCATCAAACACAAAGCACACGATGAAATCAACTCGACAAAATCTTCTGTTTCCGACGGCAACTGGGGGCTCGCCGCCAACCAGGCCTCTCCCGAAGCATCATGCTGCAGCAGATTTTGCGAGTTCTTTTGAAATATAAAGAGCGATTGCTGATGCGACATCTCTACTCTAGGCGGTGCCTCCAAGGCGCCTAAGGGCACCAAGCAGGCCAACAACGCTGCCAAGGCTACCCTCAAGGGTGTAAGTTAATGCTCCAGAATCAAGAATCCTGCTGGGTCTCTTCATCCGTCCGACGTGCGAGTTCTTCTCGCGGTGTCGGACGGGGAGGAAAGCGACGCACTGGGGAAGCGAACTTCGCGACAGATGCTAAAACATCTTCACCACATAGGCCCACGGTCACTACAAGAACAAGGTCCGCTACACCACCTCGTTCCACCGCCCCAAGACCCTCGTCGTCTCGCGCGCGCCCAAGTACCCTCGCAAGTCGATCCCTCACGAGCCCCGCCTCGACGAGCACAAGGTCATCGTCCACCCCCTAAACACCGAGTCCGCCATGAAGAAGATTGAGGAGAACAACACCCTTGTCTTCATCGTCGACGTCAAGTCCAACAAGGCCCAGATCAAGCAGGCCCTCAAGAAGCTTTACGACATTGACACCGTCAAGATCAACACCCTGATCCGCCCCGATGGTTCCAAGAAGGCCTACGCCCGCCTCACCCCCGACGTCGATGCTCTTGACATCGCCGCCACCAAGCTTGCTCTCGTTTAAGCGGTTTCGCCATGAGGGATAACGGGAAATTTGGGAAGGAGAATGAAAAAAAGCAATTCGGGTTCATTGACCGCAAAGGCATTGGCATGGGCGTCTTACGGTTGTTGATTAGAATCCCCGGGAGTGGCATCTCCAACGGGCACCAATCGATTCCCCCGGTACTCTGGCCGGGGTACCATGACCGTGCTCAGTCTTGAAAAATGCATGAATTGTGGAATTCGCAATCCTCTCAGTGATGGTGTCTTAAACATCCGCCAGCTTTCGCGCAACTGGAACGTCTGTCCGTTATGATTGCCATCGTCGTTGCCAACGTTATTGTAACTCATGTTGCTGTGATGTGCCACTCTATTCATACCATAGTTCTACATATGCTTTTACATCAGACGTTCGTGTGTGAAGTCCTTCTCTTGTGGCTCGCGATCCTGCGTACCAGTTTTCCCTACAGTCTGTTCCATGTTTCCACCAGAAAAAAATCTAACCAGAGCGCATGTTGTTGAGGTGCTTCATCGTCAAAAAGTTGACGTCAAGGAATCTGTCGACGCAGTTGGCCAGGCATCCCTCTTCGCCCTTGTCCAACTTGGAGTTGCGGATCGAGCCAGTGACGCACTTCTTCCAGCAGATTTCGGTGAGCGCATGGGTTTCTGTCATGTTGGCATCTCTGTTAGTCTTGATTCTTTCTAGCAATCGTCATCGTCGCCCAGCTGAGCCGCTCTTCCCGAGTCGGGTCTCGCAAAGCTGTCTCCGGCTTGCCCTGCCTCTACAGACCACACCTAGAAGAGTTTTTACTAACGCGATTGGATCTGAGATCTCTGTTGCTCATTGGCGAGGAACTGGCGGAGCTCGAGCTTGTCCTTGTCGTTGAGCTTGTCGAGATCCGAGTTTTCGAGGGCTGATCTTGAGGAGTCCATGGCTATGGTTGTGGACGATTGTTTCTCTAGTGGAACGTAATTGATTAAAGTGTGTGTGTGTGTGTGTGTGTACTGAGATTCTGTCTGAAGCGCTTGTCGATGTTGCACAATGGTACAGGGAATAGTCGTTGGGATGTGTGTTGTTGTTTGCGACAATGTGTGAGGAGATCCTGTCGGAAGGCTTTGGGTGCTAGAGTTGGCTTCTGTGTTCTATCCAGCTTTTTCAAGGTATCCACTCTTGATTTACTATCTCCCATTGGCTGAGCCCATGCACAGCACTTCAAAGCCTACAGTCATTGCACCATTGTCGTCTAGTGGTAACTGGTCGTCAACTCCTTTTGTGTAAGATATTTTACATACAATGAGTATGCAATCTTAAATCAACTAAGGCAGGCTGAGGTTCTTGATGGTGGTTTTGACCTTTCATTCCATACTTCTTATTACGATGCACTAGCCACATCTAAAGAGATTTAGATCCACATATTCACTGCAGCTAATAAGACTGATCCTCAACCCGCCAAAGCAGTAGCATTACTATCTAACTCATTAACATCATTTGTTGTCTGTCGGCACATGTAGCAGCTGCTCAATGCATACTCGTTACAGGTAAATGGGGGCAGCAAAGAAGTGAGCCTATACCGACCATTGAGAATGTGGCCCTTAGATATACTTGTACTTGCGGGCCAGTGTTAGGCTCACGATACTGAAGATGATCAAGCTTCCGAGAATGGTGAAGAAAGGAGCAAGAGACTTCGAATCCTGAAATGGAACAGCAACGTTCATACCAAACAGACCGCAGACAAGGTTGAGTGGCACAAGAATGGACGCCAGGAACGTAATCTTGCTGAGCACCAAGTTCGTGTGTGTGCCTTGCGAGATGCTGTTAATAGAAAGCTGGGCGAGATAATTGCTGTGGGAGCGAGAAAGAATCTTCTCGAAGTGGCCGAGGTTGGTAACCATGGTGACAACATGGTCTTGAATATCACCAAGGTAGAGACCAATGTCCATTCGAGGCGTAACCTTGTAGTTTTCGTTGCAGCGTTTGGTAAAGCCTCGGAGAACGTCCGCCTTGCCTCCCAAAAGACGCATCAGAGCCATGGTGTTTTTGCGCACGCGGCCAATGGACCGCAGAAACTGATTGGAATCATCCTCGCGCGCCACAAACACGCCGTCCTCGATGGCATCCGCCTCAAGTTCAATATCCCGTATGACTGGAGCAAAACAATCCACAATGTCGTCACTAAGAAAAAGGGTTAGAAAGATGGGTCACGCTACTCATAGCTTGCAAACTTACATGAGAGCGTAGCAAATCCAGTCGCTACTCAGCGCAACATAGTCCTTAAGCAAGGCAATACGCTTCCGAACATGAGACGCGTGGGCGTTGGGCTCGAAGCTGAAGCTCAAAGTGCCCTCACGGAAGACAACAACGTAGAGGTTGTACGGCTCGTATTCCAAGCCATCGTCTTCTTGAACCGCGTGGAAGGACCGAAAGCTTGCAAAGTAGTAGGACGGAAACAACTCGATCTTCTCTCGTGCTTCCTGGGTCGTAATATCCTCGATGGTCAAGGGATGAATGCCGAACGCCTTGCAGATGGCTGTAACCTCCTCTTTCGTGGGGCTGTTAACGTTCAACCACCAAACTCCGTCGGATTCATCGGCGGGCAACGCAAAAAGACCTCGGAGGTCCTCGCCCGGAAGAACCAGGTCACCGAGCTCCGCCGCGTGGATCGTAGACTCCCAAGCTGAAGAAAAGAAGCTGAAACGATTAGGATCCAGAGGCTGCTGGGTAGGCGCGGGCTTCGCCTTGACGTCTTCAACAGGGGTTTCCTTCTCCTTCTCCGATGCGTCCTGCCCTACTGATGAGTCAGAGGGCATATTGAGGATGTCCCCGTCAACAGTACTGAGTTGCAGCTGAGGCGGTCCGCCATCGGACGTCTGTTGTTGCCTTAAATCCGGAAAGGACCGTACAGAGTCGCGACGACTAGCGGACCGCGAGGCTCGATCGGAATGGATGAAGTTCTCGAGGTAGTCGAAGTCGATATACAACTGATCCTTGCGTCGAGGGTCCTGGAGGGGGAAGCAGACGTCCTCCGCCGCTGACTGGTTGGTGGCCAGGCTAGCACCATCATCCGCCGTGTAAGGGCGGCTACGGAGGCTACGCCGGCTACTGATGGAGACGGTTCGGTGGAGATCCTCCTCACTGGCGTTTCTCTCCGCCTTAGACTCGGAGAAGGACATACCGCGCTCGCGACGACGTGCTTCGGCGAAAGCTTTCACCGAGTTAGGTGGAGAGACCGATCGCTGGTCAGTGATAGTCTCGACGGTTGGTCGGCGCACACGGCGTGCACTGGGCGAAATATCGCCTCCCTCATCGTCCACGATGGCCTCCTCAAAGTCGCGAACACGAATGCTTGGTGACTGCTCTCCAGAGACCGACTCCGGTCCTAGCAGTCGCGCTCCGTAAAGCGTGTCGAAAGTGCCTCTTCGGGGCCGCTCCGGGTGGGGACTAGCTGCAATTTGATGACGGTGGTCGTCGAGCTCGGGGATTGGCGTCTTGAAGACGCCTTCCGAGGTGTTCTCCTCGTGGTCAGACATCTTGGCGACTGCTGGCGCAACACTGATGTTCCTTTGCTTCACAACCAACGATAAGACCTCTCTGCTCGTTTTAGTAAGACCCTTTGGGGGGAACGAAGTGTGGAGCTCAAACTCGTTCCTCTTCGAAAGCCTCCGCAACTCTTGTCTCAGACTGCGATACCCATAACTGATGTGCGTTCAATATAGACCTTAGTCGAATCGCACTCCGCGCGGCCGCGGCGCGGTGTGCGTTGAACGAGGGAGAGCTTCCAGGGTGGCTGTAGTTTGTGCCAGTCCCTAGGAGGCGCGTAAGTGCTGAGAAGCCAGCGGTGATGCGCGACGATGCGGTCGATTTGGTGTTTCCAGTGGTTCTTTGCTCGGCGATTAGAAACCCGATTACGGAGGTTTCTTGTGCACTCCGCTATAGACCCAGAAACCAGGACCTCGGAGTGAACAGGTGGGGGAGGTAGCGTCAGCTGCGAGTGAAGCCAACTTGGTGGTGTTGATAGTCGAGTGATATTTCAACTGGGTCTTTCGACCTAGAAGACTTAGGAACTGGATGCGAATAAGGACCGGGTGTCAATGGTAGTTCGAGAAGTGTGATAGCGAATCGTTTCGGTGGTACGAGGATGAAGGGGTCGACAGGTTAAATCGCTCGCCGAGAAAAGCAGTGTTGAAAAGCTGGCTGGCGATCGGCGTAAGTGGTCGTCAAGGAAGTTAACCCTAGGGTAGGAAGCGGGACTTGTTGTTGTCCGGAACCAGTGAGTTGTTTCTTGTTGCAGCTGCTAGAAACAACAACCAAAGCAAGATCAGATCTGATGAAAACGGGACCGTCCTTTCTGGTGCAGAGCAATGAGCAGAAGTCGGCTTTGTAGAAGAAGTAGTTGGGACGATTTTGTCCTGAGGCGTGGTGAGAGTTTTTTTGTGGTGAAAGGAAAGCGACGGGGGACGGGAAAGAGGCGATAGAATGGGAGAGAGGATTTCCCGGTTCTCAGCAGAAAATCCGACCTTGACGGGAGCTAGGGAGGCGCCCGGCACAGGCCAGTCAGAGAGATTTTTTCGCAGGCTCCAGTACCACACTATGGATGGACTGCGAATTTGTACAGTGTGAATTCACACAGTCTGTTCCGCCTGTCTCCACGGTTCGCCTTATCGTTTTGGGCGACCAATGAAAGGCCGTGAGGACGTGACCTCCGCCATACGGGCTGACGAATTAGATACAATGGATGTCGTCCGTGCTTCAAGTGCCTTGGAAATGGCATACTTGTTCCAACGCAGCTCTCGCCGTTACCTAAACCAGTGACAGTACATCGTAGATCACCTCAAACAGACAGACAAATATATATTTCGGACACACATCTACGGCCCGACCTTCTGCAATTGCGACTTGGCAAGTGGGCTGCACATTGCATCGACACATCGACCGGCGGCCTCCTTTCTTGCCACTTGGCAGACGACGCACGAGAACGAGCTTCTCACTGTCCAGTCCGACTACGTGTACCTACCACAGTCACAATCGCAATGGCCGATCAAATCCTCGACCAAGTTCGCGATCTGGCGGAAGGTCAGATTGTACGTCACTAACACAACGTAGCGTCATTGTTTCTCTTATGAAGGCCGGCTAACCAAGGCTTTTCTGTAGGACTTTGAAGGTCAGAAGCTGGCAGATCTCCTCGCAACTCTCGTTCTCTCGGCATCCGGAGTAAGTTCCCGTAGCTCTTACACATTCTCGGCCCATGCGCGTCCTATACTGATCTACTGTCCGCTCCCCTCAGGTTCTCTCCTTCATTATCGGCTACTTGCTTCAGGACATCAAACTCGCAGTCTACGTTGGCTTGGCCGGAACCGTCCTCACTTTCCTCCTCGTCGTGCCCCCCTGGCCCTTCTACAAGCAACATCCAGTCAAGTGGTTGGAACCAGGAACTGGATCCGGATCAGTATCTGGGACGGGGAACATGGCTACAATAGAGAAGTCGGGATAGTAGAAGTCAAATGAGTCAAGAGGTCATCATTTCGGTAACAGTTTATGGTTCTGTATCTGCTGTCGTGCCCGTCCTTATGGGCCCAATCTCTCGCCAGCCGTTTGGACCAGCTGCATACAGACCCCTCCCTTCAAGGAAGGCACCACTCTTTGTATGATATCCGCCCGCAGCCATCGTGACATGCTGCTGCTCTGCCGTCGGTTCTCGCCCAAGTCTTCTACCGCCTCAGCGACCGTACTTCTGGAACTCCCAGTCGCGGTTGTCCAATGGACAGACTTGCCGGGCCTTGAGCCAACGTGAGATGCAATGGAAATGAAATGCATGCTACGTATTTGGTCAGCAAGAACATAGGCCTAGGGAATTCGGAGGAGGGCTCACGTTGCAGATGCCCCAAGCGACTGTACACTCTTCACTGGTAGCGGAGGCCTGGTTTGCCTGGCACTCGATACCTGTACGAACAGTCAGCAGACCGAGGTAGAGAGATGGATTGCCCTGCAGGTTCTCACTCACAGAGATCCATAATGTGGTTTCTGCAGATGGCGCAGTTGTCAACAACAATGTCCCACGCCCAAAGGGCAACTGCGTTCCACTAGAGGCACTGGTAAGCTTGTGCGAGGCATGCCGGCGCCGAGCTGCTCACCTTCTTGACCTCGAAGCGCTTCTTGCCGTCAGCGACCTTAGTCTCGCCGTCAGTAGTCTTCTTGGCAATCGCGGCGCCGGGCGCATCGGTCATGTCGACATCAGCCATGATGGCGGCTAGATTCGCGGCGGGGTTCGGACTAAGTTGCAGGGCGGTCAGCGTGGGAACTGTTTGATTTCGTGGTTTCGGCGAAGAATAGCAGGCTTGTCGAATTGTAATCGGTTCGAGGAGTCTGCAAAGATTACGTCGTGGGGGATAGACAAGCTGTTGGGCGTTTCGTGAATTGCGTACCTTCTGTTTCTTTGCGGCTCGATGGTCAGCACTGGTCTGCAAGGTCAGAGAGGTGGCGGACGACGTAGTCTAGCCTTCCGGGTAGCGGGCAGGCGCACTTACCAAGATGATAGAAGCAGCTTTTGCAGGAGAAAGGAGACAAATACGGTGAGTTTCACCGCAGTCTTTATTGCGTCTCGTCGCTGTCGGTCGGTTGGCTTCTCGTGTGTTGGTGATGTCTACGAATGGCGACGGGCACGCAGGTCAGAGACAAGGCTACTGGTGACGAAGACGGTCCGATTTCGTAAGGCAAGTCGTCTCGGCGGCAGCTACGGCGGGGGGGCTGGACCTGGCTTCGAGGGGTTCGCGGAGAACGCTTTGCTGCCTAATGTGCTCTAACAACAGATGGTGCGGGCGAAGTGGCCCTGTAATGGCAGTGCTGTAGCGGAAACAGGCCCTTGAGAGGCAACTACCGCAGAGCCTAAACCAGCTGCTTGTGTGGTGTCCACGTTTAGGTCGCAGCAGGGCTCTGAAGGCTGGCTTTCGCCTTAACGCATCGGCACACTGTGTAGAGGATCATATTGGACTTTAGATAACTTAAAACAACGTCCCATGGTTTTCTTGATTACATCGATGTCTCGTGTGGCTTCCAAAGCGAACGTGAGCACGTTATAATAGACAGATAGGCGCGGTTCATACTAGTGGCACCATGACATGTTATTGAAATCGTTGAGTGAAGCCTCGCCACTCTCTAGGTAACTTGTGATGACTTCAAATTCAAGATACAGTAGTTATGTGTATGCGATCGAACCACGCCTTCTGATGCAATCCTCACCGAGGTGAGCAGTCGACCACCTCAAGGTACCTTGCACGTGTGAAGCCAAGTGAGGCTTGAACTCCAAGCTTTCGGCCGCCCCGACCCAGCCGAGCAGATGGGCGTCATCCAAGATAATGCTCTCCGGGTTTCCTGGACTTACTCATGCCGTCTCTCCCCTCGGAGCAGTGACGCATTCACCCTCCCAAAGTCCAGGGTTGTGACTCGTACGCTGACGCCAGTTTGGGTGACGGAAAGCAAGGATGGTGAGGTAATGCGAGCTTGTCCGTGGCTTGAGTTGAGGCTCAAAGGGTTGAACACTGTGAGAAGGCAGCCCAAGTGGAGTGGCTCAGGCACCATGGGGTCTGGTTTTGACACTGTGGAGTTCTTATCGGAGGTGCCACGAATCTGAGGACGCTCTGATAAGGGGGCGGGAGGGCCACACAGCATGGGATTGAGATGGGGCACGGGATGGGCATTGAGACGCCAGAAGTGGACGGGGTGACCACTGACGGGATGGCAGCGTCTTGTCAGTAACGGTATACCTTATGCTACCCGACAGTGAACCCACCTCCCACTCCGATTGACTGCCGCCTTGCCTTGCCTCCCGTTGCCTTACCTCACCTCACCTAGCCCTGCCCGCTGCCGAACGAGGCCAACCCAAACTTGGCAGCACCCGCAGCCCGCACCAACACCGGGGTTACTTAAGCCCCTCTCCCCTCCTTTGCCGCACGCTATCGCACCGCCCCCGTCCTTTTCACAGTATCACCCTACTCGACGCTTCAGCCCATCACTGTTTGTACGGCAACATGAGCAGAGAATCCTCACGCGCTTTTCTTGCATCAAACACTAGCTTTTGTATCTCGCCTTCCCTTTCTTCCAACCCGCCGCCTCAAACAGACCACCCTCCTGGCGCTTGAAATAAACAAAAACACGGAGAAAACTCCACAGCAAGAAAAAAGCATACCTTACTTCAGCTAGCGCTATCGAAACAGTCATCAGACACACACATATACACAGAGCCTTGCGACCGACCGACAGACGAACGGACGGACGGACGGAGCCCCGCCCTGTACCTCTCTCTATCCTATCATTAATTTCATCACGCTATTCTTTCGTCGAAAGTGAACCATAGTCTGTGACTATTTCCTCGTCGATCCTAACTATAGCTGGTTCCTACCCGAGCCCACTGCGACACATCTCCGAGTCAGAATGCAAGAGACAACGAACCAAGCAAAGCCGACGCCCACTCGTCGCCGACAGGGTCGGGGTGGTGGCGGCAAGGCTGCAGGTCAGAAGATGTACGCATCTGAGAACGACTTGGCCAGCGTCCCAAACCTCGCCTACGAGCAAAACAGCCATCCCCATACCCCTCAGAAGTCATACTCCGGCTCCCCTGAGCCGCAGTCCGGTACCGGTAACCAGACGGGCTCCAAGCAGCGTTCACGTAACAAGCCCCGAGCCAAGAATCCCAACACGGTAGCCTCGCCCGACGTCACTCGGCAGAACCGCCGCTCGACCCCTCAGAACATCCCCGTCAACACCAAGCCAACAGCTGCTGCTGCTGCTGCTGCCTTTGCTGGCGCGACCTTCCATGCCTCACCTGCCCCGTCAGCTCTGCCTATGCCCAGCTTCTATTCAAAGTCGATCCCCGAATCCCCAGGCCCAAGGCAAGACGCTCAGCAACAACCATCCCCTCCGCCAACCGATCGAGAGCGCCCTACACCGCAGCATCCGGCTACCGCGCCTAGGGCCCGCGAGTCACCTCTCGACGCCATCTTCAGAGCTGATAGAGCTGAGAAGGAGAAGGCTCGGCGCTCCAGTTCCCTCCAATCGTCAGTGCGGCCTGACGGTTCTGAGTCCCCTGCCGCTCCTTCGCCAAGGGACAGTAACAACAGTCCGTTCGTCGCCAAGCCCTATAACACTCATCCTGGGCATCGCATGCCCCTTCAACGGTCGTCCAGTGGTATCTCTGCAGCAGAGCTCGACGGATATCCTGGGAAGCCTCTTGGCCCTGCCTTCTCCACGCCGTATCAAGAGCGCATTCGGGCTGCTCGCGGCGGTCCCAACCAGTCACCAAACGGCCCTAGAACTTCGCAAACCCCACCCGTTGAGGACCGCTCTGAGGCTTTGAAGAAGTATCTCTTCGGGGCCAAGGGTCCAGCGTCGTCTCCCCAACCGTCAGTTCCAGGCCCTCCGGCTCAGTATGTTCAAAATGGTTTCATGGGAAACAATTCCGAGCCCCATGGCGGTCACTCTGCAGACCTACGCGCAATGGAAGACAATCTGCGCCGTATCCTTAAACTCGAATCTCCCCTGGCAACCGCCAAGTCCGGGGATCGTCCTCTATACTCATGAGCAGTCATGAAGTCGGGCTACAAAAAATCCAGTTGCACTACACCCGTCAACTCAGGCGTCACTTGGTGGCTTAGTATTGTTCATCCTCTTTGCAGGACGTAAGGTTACTTGATACCAACTGGCATGGAATAGGAGTTTGTGCGGTTACTATCTGATGATTGTTTTTTGTCTTGTTGGGTGTCTTGGGGTTACGGGCAGCGGCAGGCTGGCGATTGCTTTACGTGCCGACCTGAGATTCAACTTGATACCCGAAAGCGACATTGATGTTTTTCTTCAGCTAGGACAATTTCAAATTCCTTTTCCATATAGCCTTTATGTGTTTGTATTTGTTGCCATGTCGAATGGCTGAATATGTCAGATTGGTGTGAGCAGGCTTACGGCTTGACCTTCGCTCTGCGCTTGTTTTCTCGGAAGTAGATGATGCTATGCGACAAGAGCAGATACTTGGAGAAGAATTTTTCTCTAAATCCGTCAAACTTGGGATACTCCGCCCCCAATTGGTAGGCCGCCGCAACACCGCTTACGCAGGCAAGCTCGTGCATGTTCTGTAGTCATTGAAGCCTTCTTATTAGACCATGCTATAAGGCCGCGAAGTGTACTACCAGAGTCTATGGACCGAAAAGCCAGGTGTACTGCTCTCCATGCAGGAACATCATGCCCAGCATGGCGTGAAGGTAGTGCTGTTACCGACGACCAAGCTGGTACCACCAGTTCCGCTTAATAATCTTGTCCTCGTCGATCTCGTCAACGTCTCGGAGATCTTTCTGCCTCCTGTCGGGGGAGATAGCCTGGCGCACCAGTTCATAGTTGTGTGGGTTGCCGTTGCTCCTAGCCTTGAGTAGCCGGTGCTGGTACTGGCACTGGTACTTTCTGCAGTTGGAGGACATATTGATGAGGCGCGGATCCTCCTTGTATGTCTCGACGTAGTACGTGGGCTTGAAGCCCATGTGTAGGTGCTTTTTGTCTTTAAAGAAGGCGATGTGCTCCTTTTGCGCTCCGGGGTTCTGTGGAGAGGTCTTGTGTGAAGGTAGTCTCGTAGTAACGTTCAAAGTATTGCTTGTCGTTGTATGTGATGGTGATGTTGTAGAACGCCGGACCTCATGCCACTGCTCTGCTGCCAAGTCGCCCTTTTCTCCAGCGGCCGCAGGGTATGTATCAACTGCCAGTGTATAGAGAACTACCTTGTCACACGTCTTGATCGATAGCTTCTTGCAGGTGGTGTGCCTCACTTCAAGTAACACTCCCTTATTCTCTCTGTGAGACCGATGCGGATAACTTCTGCTCTGAGTCTGACTTGTACGCCTGTTGCACCGAGATTTGTTGAACAGCCTTGTAAAAGTTACAAGGATCGTTAAATATTACCATGGTCGGCAAGTTTGGTAACCATGATGAAAAGGTGTCAGTGTCATGCTCCCAGAGCTCCAAGTTGAGGTCGTGGAATAAACGTTCAACAATAGTGTAAGATACACTACCAGTCTGGTTCCCGTTTCCAATACCAACACTATGAGCGTGTAACCCATCTTGTCCCCAAAGTCCTCATTTGGAAAACTAGCCTCATCATGATGTTGATATGAACGAGGCCGATCACCGGCATGGTTAATTCAATGAGCTGGAGGGAATAACTCCAAACTTTCGGATCGTATCCCACAAGAACTGTTCGACATGCGTGTCCAAGACGCATTTCCTCCGGAAATCGTCTACACTTTTGCCGAATGGTTCCTGGAGCTGGGCATCTTGGGGCTCTCCCCCCTGTTTCGAGAAGTTGGACGTGTTTGAAGGGTTGATCGGGCGGTCAGCTACAATGTGACTTGCAGAATAGCCAGTACTTCGAGCAGGATACCATTCTCACATTGAAGTCACCTCGCACGCCATTGTTCGTTCACGATGACCCGGAGACCTTCTTGCCAATGGGTATTGATGTGGCTTGGCCCCCGTCACATTGCTTTTCTCCAATACCGTAACCTTTAACTTGTCGGGATATTGTATCAAAGTGGCAGCACGGAGCTGTCATAAGGTCAAACTAAAGGTTTCCAATGAACTGGAACACAGAAGAAATACTGACCATGTCAACAGCACCGGCACCAACTATTACGACGTGCCTTTTCCCCGTCGGTGCCATGTGGAAGAGCTTGTGAGAATCGATCTCATCAATGCCCGCCCTTGAGACCTAAAGTGATTCAAGCTCCAATGCCCCGTAGCAATTGGTGGCAGAAGGGCACGTGGAGCATTAACACCATGAACTTCCTAGAGGGTTTGCTCCTGGTAGCAATACAGTTCACCTGTGGTAGACCGTTAAGCGTCTAATCACAGACCAGCGGTGAGTGCCACAGGTATTATGGCTGATGGGCTTCTCAACAACATCGTGGCATTGTGGCACAAACTCATCAAAACCCTGGATCCGCCTATACTTTAAAGCAGTGAATGATTTAAGAAACTTCACGTAATATGGTGAAAAAATCTGTTCCACTCATTGTTGTGCATATTTAACTGGGAAATGCGCTTTCAAACAACGTTGCAGCCACTGACAGCCAACGGGTCGTGTTGAAGCTTTCTTATACAAATGCACTTGGGCTGGCGAACAACATCACAGCTACACATAACATGCAAATTGAACCAAATTCAGCGAAGGCATTGGAATTTTCACTGAAACCCAGCCATTCTTAGAAAAGTCGTTAGACAAGGCAGAGAGGTGAACTGCCTACGGGCTGGCATCCAGCTCTATGCAACTATCCACCATTTACTATCGACAAGGGTGTGCAGATAGAGGGGTGACCTGCAACGCGAAAGCACATGATTTCGCGATAGGCAGCTCCACCCGAGCTGCTCAGTTACACGTTGCCTGCGTACGGACGTCGTACAATACCCAACGTCTATTATCACGCTCAATCGTCATATCAAGGACGACTGGTCGCATTATTTTCCACTGCAAATCGTCTAAGACTATTCTACAGGCAGAGATCGCTGAATTTGTCATCATTGCAAAGAACTTGCCTCCAACATACACGACCGCGAGTATGGCCTCTAGCCGCCAGCGGGGGCTTTCTTCGTCGCCAGATCCCGAGGATGATCCCGATCTTGCACTAGCCATTGCCCTTTCCTTACAGGAACAAGAAAATGTTAGCAACAAGGGTGCGGAAACGGCACCTTCTACTGCTAGGCCTTCGGAACAGGTCCTTAAGCCAGCCCCTACTACTAACTTCGGATCCTTGGCTCTTGACAGAAAGAGGATGGAGGAGGAACGTCTAGCGAGACTCAAGAAACGTTCGGCAACTCAAGCTGAGCTCAATGATCAGCATCAAAGATCAAAACTACAGCGGCCTGAAGCACCTCAAGGGCACAAGACCTCCCCCGCCTCCTCCGGACCGTCAAACGCAGCAACTACTGGAGATGCGCCTCGGCTACCGTTTCCAAAAGGCGCGTTCAAGCGGACTTGGGCTTTCGGATATCCTAGAACAGGCGATGACATTAAGATTGAGGAGGTTCTTCAGAAGGACAAGCTACAGCTGGCTGTACTCTCATCCTTCCAGTGGGATGAGGGGTGGCTTCTCTCCAAGGTCGACGCTAGACATACCAAGATGCTGCTCGTTGCCTATGCAAACAACGAAGCTGAGGTAGGTATTCCGATACACCCAAGTCACAATTGAGCTGATTTTAGCTCGACTTCGGGAACAATGGCTGATATTACGGTTTACTACATCAGAAAGCCACCATCCGCGCAAACGCCCCGACTGGCCTTGTCAGATTTTGCTTTCCGCCAATGCACGGCGGGTACATGCACTCCAAGCTGCAGATCCTAAAGTATGAAGGGTAAGCTGGTCTCCATTGTTTAAGCTACCGGCAGCTATTGACTGATTTGCAGTTATCTCCGCATTGTGATTCCATCCGGCAATCTGGTTCCCTACGACTGGGGAGAGACCGGTGTCCTGGAAAACGTTTGCTCTCCCTACATCTGGCAGGCCCTCGACTATCTCGCTGATCCCTAGCAGATGGTTTTCCTGATCGATCTTCCCAGGCTCGAAACCACTCAGCAGACCCCATCCCCAGCCGTCACGCCGTTTGGAATCGAGCTCCGGCGTTTCCTGCGAGCTCTTGGCCTCGACGAGAAGCTGGTTCAGAGTCTCGACAATTACGACTTCTCCGAGACAAGCCGCTACGGTTTCGTTCACTCTATGTGAGTCAGCGCCAGCACGATCCTAGTTGAGATGGCACCATGACTGATGGTTGACATCAATATTCAGTGCGGGCAGCCATGCAAATGACTCTTGGCAGCACACAGGCAAGTCTACCCGCGGCCGCTCGGGACGCGAGGGCTTCCCGTTCGTGGCAAGTCGAAACAATACTGACTGTTATAATTAGGCTACTGTGGGCTAGGAAGCACTGTCCGAAGCTTGGGTCTGGCAACCGAGGATGCCGTTGACATTGACTACGTGGTACGTACGCGGTGTTTGTTGGTTGAGCAGACTGCCCAGGTCTTGGCGGACAGCGTGACTAGGGATGTTGCTAATCAATTTGTCATCTAAGGCATCTTCACTGGGATCGTTGAACCATGCTTACTTAACGGCGATTTACTATGCCTGTCAAGGTACGTCTGATTGCAAGCAAGCCTGCTGTCATTTGACAGGGTAAAAAAACCAGCATGCTAACGTCCCGCGGCCCCTTGCAGGCGATTCGGGTATGAAAGAATACGAAGCCAGGCAATCCAAGACGATCAAAAGCAGGGCCGCAAAAGCAGGCTTAGACGGTTCTAGACTTGTCGACAATGAGCCGCTCCAATGGCAGCGTCATTTCCGCATCTACTTCCCTACCGAAAAGACCGTTTCCAGTAGTCGGGGCGGTAGATCTGTAAGTTATGTGCCGGCCGGGATCGCCGCCGTACCGGTCGATCCTGCTGCCCGAATTCCCTCGTCATTTTTTTCCCCATATGCTCATCTCGCGTGATGATCCAGTCTGCCGGCACCATTTCCTTCCAAGAGAAATGGTGGAAATCGTCTACTTTCCCGCGAGAATTACTCCGAGATTGCCAGAGCGTCAGAAGCGGATTGCTGCTACATAGCAAAGCCATCTTCGTCCGGGAGCGGGCGCCCAACGGCGCAGCCTGGGCATACATGGGGAGTGCAAACCTGTCGGAGAGCGCATGGTAAGTCAAACAGGAACCCTCATATTTGGCGGCGGTCCACACGCTGCAGTCAGCGGTGAGGGTGGGAGCGCGAAGCGCAAGGAGGGGCTGAGTCTAAGGGCAACGTAACGAAACGACGTGGATCTACCATAAGGCTGACCTAGATTGGACTTTAGGGGCCGGTTAGTGAAGGACCGGGATTCGGGAGAGGCCAAGCTCACCTGTCGTAATTGGGAGTGCGGCGTGTTAGTCGCGGTGGCTGGCAACCCGCCGGGCGCCGCGGACTTCAGGACATGGCCGGGAGCCGACGAGGATGCACAGGCGCGTCGTCCACGGGCGCGGGCGCAGGTGCAGACGCTGAAAGGGCACGACAGGGGTGAGGGGACGTCGAAAGGTGTAGGGGGGCCGGCGACAGACAATGATGAAAAACGGCGGCACCAGCAACTCGATCAGGACGAATCGGTGGGCCTCGATGGAGTGTTTGGAACGACGATGCCTATCCCGATGAAGGTGCCAGCGGGGCGCTACACGTCAGATGAATCGGCAGCCAGCCGGCCATGGTTCTTCAAGAAGGCCGATTGAGAAGCAGGGGTGGGGGTACGACTCAACTGAGACACCCTTCTAGGGAGCAGGATGGCCAGTGGCAGCAGCTGCAATGTTGCACCAGTCAACAAGCCGCATGGAGAGCGAGAGAGAAAGAGAAAGAGAAAAACAGAGAGGGAGAGAGAACGTGCGCGCGCTAGAGCATTCAGCAAAGGGTGGTGCGTGTGCGTACACCAGAGGACACGGACATGGATCTTCACGGATGGCATGGCGTCGTCTCAACCTGGAGCGAACCCCGGGTCGGCCGGGCTAATTAGCCCTCCGATGGCGGTACTAATCTTGCCGTACCTGGGCATGCCGCTTTATGTTTCGCCTAAGCACTCTTCCTCCCCCCACAGCAGTGTCTGGTGACTAGTCTGCTCTCAGGCAGTGTGGTGTGTTAGTGTATGGAACCAAGGTCATCATCGCAATGGACTGACTGTACTTGCATGTTACACTGCCATGGCATGGAATGGGGGTGAGGTAAGTGTGGGAACAATTGTTGATGGACCACGGCACGCACTGGCGGCCGTTGGCGGGTCGAATGTCATTGGGGAGAAAACGAGACACTGGTAGTCCATGAATGTGTATGCCGAATGCAGTACGAATGTTCCATAACACGCGGTTGCGGACTATTAGACGCACATTTGAGTATTCCACGATCCCGAAGAACAGGGCGGTGACCCACATGCCGGACGAATCCGGCGGACTGGGTATGGATAAACGAGGGTCCATGTTGTTGCAGCCGTGCAATATATTCAAATACAAATCAGTGGCGGATGGGGAAAAAGGGGGGGGGGGGGGGTGCTGTCAATCAGGGGTCTTGTAACGTGGAAGTAATACACACACTCGATGTACGTAGGGGAGGGGGTCTCGTAAGTGACACTGCGCGAGGTAGCAGCACACTCCATAGGTGACAGCGGTGGCGATGACAAATGAACCCGGGGAATGCGATATGAGCAAAACGAGAACGAAAGTGTGGTTCCTTGGCGGTGACGATGATGGTGAAAAATGGTGTTGTCTGTAATGCGTGAAGTGGGCGGCGGATGTGATGGATCAAGCCGTCCGTGCTGTGCGCAATACTCCGCGGTGGTTGGTGCGACCGATACGGGAAGTTTTGCCCACTGAGTTCCAGATAGGAAATGTCACTCTCTCTGAGTGTTATGCTAGTCTTGCGTGCCCTGCCCATTTCCTTAGAATGTGAGTTGAGAGTGAACTGGTGGATTTTCTGCCTAGACTCGTCTCATGTGTATCTGGCGAGTGAACGAAACACTGTTGCTGGTAGCGAATTCCATAGTTCTTCTCAAGTTCCATCCATATGTGAACACGGCTACCAATATCGTCCGTGGATGATTTGGTTGAGAGCTTGAAGGGTTGAGTGTGAATGAGACGGCACCGGTGAGCGAGTGAAATGCGTTTGATGCGGTGTAGTGCAGTTACACTACAAAGTACAAAGTATCCAAACCCGCATTGGAAGCTTGGCAAAGTTGGGGTCCTGGTAAAGTTGGGCCGCTAGTGCGAACTCCAGATTGTGAGATCGTAGGCTTGGTAACTTTTTTTGGCTTCCTTTCTTTTTTCGGACTGTGGTGTGAGTGGTGGTTGGCGTGGGTTCGACGTGGGTAAATCTTTTTTTCTTCAAGGACCGCTCTCCTCTTTCTCTTTTTCAAGTGGCTGGGCGCCTCCCCCTCCCCCCCCTTCCCTTTTTTCGTTGACCCCTGGTCTGTTGGGCCTAGGACCACTTTTGATTTTTCTTCTCTTGTATCGTTTCTTTTCTTTTCTTTTTTTGCTTTCGGTTGACAGCTTGGATCTTGGGAGAGGAGAGGGAAGAGGGAAGGAACAGAATGCTTGGACACATGGGGATCCTGACCAGCCATGAGGGACCACATTAGCTTACCGTAGCCCATTTTTCTTTGGAATAGACCAAGCCTCTTCTGTTTCCCTTGTCTCTTTGCATACTATAATACGTGTAGTAGAGTCTCTCTGCCCCTGGCTCGCTACTTCGCAGGGGTTGCATGTATTGCATGGCGGAGAAGCAACAGATCCTTACCGTCCTTGGAATCGCTCCCCTTTCTTAGCTCGGGGCTATGGTAAGAAGAGTGTCCAGAGATTTTGGCGGATATTTCTGCTCGGGGAGATGGTGGAGCATCGATTAGTCTTTTGCTGGAACTTCAGCACGAATTTTACTGGTCCGAAGATGGGATAACTCAGTTGGGTAGAGATCATGAGCAAGATGGTGGGCGGAGTTGGGTCGAGTTGTGCCGACTTGGAGGAGGGGGAGATCATGCGACTCCAGGGAGACGGGCCCGACGAGGAGGGGGGAGACAGGAGACAGGAGCACACTGGAGCAGGAGCAGGAGCAGGAGCAGGAGCCGGCGCCGGGTTGCGGATATGTCATGGCCGCAGGCGCCGACGCCTTCCAGTTCCCCTCGTCGTGGACTTTTCTAGGTGGTTCTCGTCTGGTCTGAAGTTTCTATTCCTAGTCCTTGGCTAGCTATACTGTCCGGCTCGCGATTATGAATGCTAGGGGGTGCGTCGAGACAGCTTAGGATGTACGTGACGGAGTCGCACCGGTGCAACCGCCCTAGGCTATGCGACTTCTCACTAGCTAGTCGGGGCCAAGGGCCAACTCTGTAAGTCGAACAACGTGACATGGCGCCGGCACCCAATCCACTCGAGCCAGATGGGGCGAGTGCTCGACGAGGCTGGGGGATACATGCTCGTCTGCCCGACAGGTTTATGTATACACTCCTCCGCTTGAGGCATAAGGCGCAGCCAAACATGTTTGAGTTGACGGGTAAGAAAAGAATGGGGCACAGCGAGAATGGTGCCGCCTAAAAGAAGAGGACGACGATGACAGAACGAGACAAAGGACCCACCCGTTCATCGACCAGGTCTAGGGATTCGGGGACCAAAACCAGTTTCAACCGAGTTCTGGGGCAGCATCACTGTAAAGAAACGGGACCAGGCAATGCAGGTAAATTGGAATTGAGGCAGAGATAGACGTCTTTAATATATTTCCCGTAAGATGATGGGAATTTTTCTGATTCGATCTGCGGATCCCCTTGTGCTCTGGGCGACCGACCTCGACATGGTGTGAGGAAAAAGGGCGGAGACGGGCACTTTTGTCGGGGGTCTAATTACGTGCACCCCGCCAACTACTACACGGCAATTTCTATGCTACAACGGTCCCGGCAGAGACCATGGGGAAAATATGCCTAACGGGCGCACATGGAGTAGGTGGGGGTGGGAGGGGGCGGCGCGAGCTTGCGGTTCTTTGACTTCTGTTGCCATGCTTGCTTCTGTCCTTCTTGTTCCACCTAGCAAGGTGGATGGTGCGTCACTATCTCAATCAGCTGGAACCCAGAGGAGCTGCACCAGGATTGACATTGGTCCGACCGGCCTGCCAGGTGGTGATGATAAGCGGTGGCAGCGGCTTCGTTCCCAGGGGAATGGTTCACCAGGGGCATTCCAGGGGGGGGCATGGGGAGAGACGCCGGGATCGTTGGAGCTCTTCTTGTCCGTGGCATCAGGTTTGACGATGAGTGACCAAGGCCAAAGGAAGGTACGGTAGATCCAGAGGGCATACTGCATATACCCGCAAGCGGCAGTGGGAGTATGAGGTGGTGAAAGCCCAGCTCCGCAGTGCTAGTCCAAGGTGGACTAGCTCGTCAAAAGCTGCCCTGTTTGTTGATTCGCCTGTTCGTACGGATACGCTGCCTCTCCCCATTGACGTCTCGTCCTGGCATCGCCTGCGTCATGCTAGAGGGAATAAGGAAAGGCAAGGCACAAACAGAACCGATCCCAGGAAGTGAGGAAGGGGTCGAGCTAGGGATGAAAGCTAGCATCGAGCTACTACCCTGGTGGTGTAGAGTGGCACGAAGCAAGGCTGGCTGCTAGCCATCTTGGTAAGCTAACGCGCCTTAACGTCAGGCTGGTGGGTAGGGTCTGAACTTGCTGCTGTGTTGCCGTAGCGTACACTAGGCAAGATGGACCATGGCGGGTAGTAGGGAGGGGAAGCAAAAGCCAATTGAACCCAGCCCAGGTTGTTCTGACACTTTGATGACGACGGGCCAAGTGAAGCGGCGCCTTCACGCATGGCCAGTAGTTTCAGTAGCCGCAAATGCAGAATTGTGTCATGCCCGCAGACGCGGTGGCTCCAAGAGTGCCCTCAAGTAGAGGCAGGCCAAGACCTGATTCTTGGCAAAATGGCTGCGCACAGGAGTAATGCAGTAGGGAGTAATTGCGAGCTCTTGGAAAGCGTTTTGGGTGATGAGAGTAGGAGCATCAAGGCTTGGCTCTTGGCAAAAAAAAAAAAAAAAACCATGCTCGTCGTCGCCATGCGCCTCCCTCACTTGCGTACCGCACTATCTTTTGCTTCGCTCCGCCGCGCCCGCGCCGCAAAGTCTTTCGCATCACGCGGCGTCACCTTGATGAGCGAACTGAGCCGAGCCAAGCCAGAAACCTGCTGGTCCGGAACGAGGGGAATATCTCGAGGCTCCAGCGGAGGCCACGGCCAGGGAGTGGGTCGGGCCAAGACCATGGGAGTTGATGGAGCTGGGGGTGAGAAGGCGATGCGGTGGCCATTCGGCGCCGGCGGCTGTGTCGGCATCCGGCATCCGGCAGTCCGGCGGGCAGACGTAACAGTCCGTCCAGGAAAGTGGGAGCAGAGAATGAGATGAGATGGGCAAGGGAACGACCGGACTCAACCTGACTTGACACTGCAAAATGGGCGCGGGTCAGGGTGGAGTTGGAGGGCAATAAAAGGAGGAGGGACGGTGTGACGGACGGAGTAGTGACTCTGTTGTCCATGCCAAGGTGGTGATGATGATGGATGACAAACGCAGCCATCAGCTGAAGAAGATGCGCGACGAGGATTCGACAGCTTGTTGCTCCTTTGATCCAGACTCCCCAGACTCCCCAGCCACACGCTCTGCCCAAACCGTTGCAATTTGCCTAGCCTGCCCAGTCCTACGAGGTGACAACAGACGTAACCCTTCCCATGTATCACGCCAAGATCATCGCGGCATGGCGGCAAGTCTAAGATGGCCCGCCGCCATCGCTGTGCGGTGAAGGCTACGTTGGACCGCACTAGGTTGTACACTGCACGGCGGCTGAACCAAGAAGTTGCGGCGGCCGCGGCGGCTGTCGCGTTCTCGCCGAGCTGTCTGGCTGTCCATGTTGCGGGCGGGAGCTGGGATCAAGGGCTCAGCAAGCGGTGCAGGTGACCTGTCTGTCGGTCGACCTTGAGACTGGGGGGAGGCAAGGAGGATAGACCAGGGGAGAAGACTTGCTGGGTCGATTGATTAGGTACATGACAAGACGGGGGTATCCTCATCTTTGGGACAGAGATGTTTTCTTGTTTTGATTGATCGGCACACCCTGCACTGACTTGAACCCCTCCCCGGTTGATCTGACTTGTCTTTGTCTTGGCCTTGGGCTGAGCTGAAGATGGGCGCGCGGGACTTCCAGAAATGCAAAGACGAGGGAGTCACGATGCAGCCAGAGCTATGGAGCATAGATGGAGAGAAGAGGAACCAAGGGTGACGGGGACTGCGAACAGGAAGGTGAGTGGGAGACAGACAGACCAAGAGCATCACGATGGCCCAGACGATGAGGGGTATGCGCTCCGAAACAGTCAACCAACCCAACGTGCGCCTGCGGTGTCTGTACAGTATGCGGTGTAACGTCGTGAGATTGGAGCGTTGACAACAGCCGCATTGCGCCGCACGGCATCTCAGTGACGCCCCGGGCAGAGGTTCGCATCTCGTCTGGGGCCCGGGCGGCTGATAGTGGACCGTGACAGGCCCTTGGGACGGACGCCTCGGTATGTTGAGAGGAAGACTTTTGGTGAGACACACAGAGCCCTCCAAGTCGTAGGACTGGAGACAGAGACAGACAGAGACAGAGAGCCCCACCCGTGGTATGGAAAATTATGCGGGGCCGTCGCCGGCTCACACGGAATCTTGTCAATGGTCGGTGGTCGGTAAGTGCAATGGGGACAGGGAACCAGAAACCAGGCTCGGCATCCGCGCTGTCTTCTCGAAGAGAGAATCCTCCTGATCCTCATCTTCGGGATCTCTGGGCTTTTCTTGGGGTAAGACAAGGTATGACACCGCTCGACGGGAACCCAATAGGATCATGGCTGTGCGCCAAATCTGGCCAAAAATGTCAACTCTTTCCGACTGTTATACACCTACAATCACTGCCTACCGTCATCGTTGTTTCTTTTATGGGACCCAAATGATTAGTGTGCGCCTACATGCAAGGTGCGCCGCACACATGCTGCAGCCAACGTGGCACGACATCCCAAAACTACCGTCAACCAGGTGACACTTGCAAGGCTTAACACGACAACATGGCATTGGATCCAGATGGATCGATTGGCTGTTGTTCCATGCCGTACACCTAGCACAGTATAGCATGGCATAGCAAATACACCGCCTGTCAAATATGCCATGCAGGCCTGGGGGGCATGCAGCCGCACTGGCGTCTCGGCCGGTTCGGTTCCTTGGTCGTAGGTGTGTCAATTCCTGGGTTGTTTTAGCCTTGACCATCAACGGTTCCATTGCATTCAGGCCAAGCGCGACGCCTCCTCCCTGTTTTCTCTCATGACACGCCGCCTAGGTCTGAGCCTCGATCCCATCCGTCGTGTTGGAACTCCAAAGAGTCGGAGGAGCTTGGCCCATCGGCATCGGCATCATGAGGAGGAGGGGCGGGGAGGGGGCAACCAACGAGGTGTGAGACGGAATCATGGTTTCTTCCTGGAGTTCATGAAGGGTGGCCGTGCTTCCGCGAGTCGTACGCACATTGGCCAGGTGGGTCGCGCGGCAGGAATCATCGGAAACATCGACAAGCCCCATCTTCGTGACAGGACCTGGCCAAGAGTTCTCTCCTCGGGGAACGAGTGCGACGCACAGAGGAAGGTCGTCCTGGGGCGGGGACGGGGATGATAGGCACTGGGCAAGGCCGTGAGACGCTTGTCGACGGGGAGCATGCCAGCGGGGAGCGGGGAGCTCAGCGAGCGAGCGGGCGCAAATTTAGAGTGTTGCACGGCCAAGACAAGGTAACGTGAGGCCGGTGAAAGGAAGCATGGATGGGGCAAGCAGGATGGGACGAGATGGGGAGGGGCAGCGCATGGATGTCTTCGCTCTCGTGCTTATTTTGCCGTCCGTCTTGTATCTCGTTGATCATTCATGGGTGTATCCGTACTCCGCCGAGTACAGGATGTATCCGCACCATCGTGAGAGAGAGGAGAAGGGGAGCGAAGCATTGATCAACGGCCATCGACAGGAGCAATGACCGTCCCTTTGCATGCATGTCGTCTCGACTTTCATGACGGGTTTTCGGCCCCGTTGTGCCTCAGTCCCAAGCCCCGGTCCTCGACTCTCGATCCCCTCCCCTGCCCTGTTGCCCATTCGCGCACCCTCTCATATTGAGTGTCATCGTCGTTGATGTGTTGATTGGATGGGACAGCTGACCATGTGGATGGCCAACACAAGTGGTTGGTAGAATGGGTCAAGGGCCGAATCAACATATTGCTTGGACACAACAAAATAGCCCACACAACAAAATAGCCCGAACCACTGCTGTTGCGATCTGGTCGCTGAGGCCTGCGGAATGCGGAAACCCCGCGTCCGCCTCGGGCGTCGCACATCTTCTTGCTCTTCGACCACCCCCACCATGCCTGTCTGCTGCTAGATTTGCTTTGATATCCAGACGTCTGTTCGTTGAAGGGTCCCAACACGTGAGGCGAACCGAGGACGGACGACAGGGCGAGCAACCAAACAAACCAGATAACGCGTGCTCGGGCCCTTTCGAGGCCTCACCAGGCCATGACACCACTCGACGCGAGATTCTCAAAAATCGCGACAAAGAATCAGGCCACTCGCACGCAGGGTGGCAGACCACCACACCTCGCCTCAGACACTAGTCAACTCCAGTGGTATGCGCGGCGCCCGCTCATGGGTACGAATGTAGTAATTTAAGGACGAGGAACGAAATTGGCGTCAAAATGAAATGGCATCTCCATGGATTGAGAATAGGACTCATGGACGATGAGGATTTTTCCGCGGAAAGACTCGCATTGCTGGGATCGCTCTTGGGTGCCATTTCTTGTTTCCTATCCAATCCCATCTTCCCTCCCCTGAAACAAGCTGGGAGCATTGCGCATCCGGATCTTTCCGCCATAGTAGGAGCAGGCAAGACAATAACTCCAGCCTTGCTTGATTGGGGCACCTAGCCTAAGGGCCTGACAATTGCTAAAAAAGCCAAATCTCAGCACGAGACTGAGCTGACCCAGAATGGAGTAGATGCAATTGGAGTCGCTTCTTAGCAACCCCCTTCAAGGTGCATAATCAATGGAGGACTGGGCATGGCGGTCCACGAGGATTGGTTTGGAGTTTGGAGGCGGAGAAACCCCCCTGGGGTCGAGCAAGACAGACATGGAGCTGTAGCACCAACAGCCGGTGCCGTCATCAGTAAAGAAACAATATGCAGGACGGAGTGCCGCATCGGCATTGCAGGCACGCTTCCGGTAGGTCGGGAACGGAGGCGATTGGCGGCCTTGAATAGGTTCTGTGTCGTTAGTGACAACGATTGGTCGTTCGATGCACGCTGTCCTGCAACCGCCTACGGCCATTACTTGTTGGCCTCCAGGCCTGCCTGCGCCGAACCAACGTTCGGCCGCTCGCGAGGCAGCGCTGTGTCGCGGGGGTCGGGCTTTGAGCATGGAGACTGTATAAGTGACCTTAGACACCGTTGGGGAGGAGCCTTGTAACACTCTCCCGTTCAACACTCCTACGGATGGGTTGCTTTCTCTGGTGTTGGTGAAGCTAAGGGATGGTTGACGAGAGGGACGATAGGGACGAGATGAGAGGGCTGATCCTTGTGAAAATGATGGAAGCAGGGGACTGGGCTAATAGGCAAGGTGAATGACTCTTGCTCCCGCTCCCGCTCTGGCTTTGATACACCACTAGGGGTTCTAAATTTGTCCCTTTTCACCTGCGTTAAATCAACAATGCTGGGGATACCCGTTTATCTGGTCCAGCAGAATTGTGGCCGTAGTGAATGAGAACAGAAAATCAGAAACCAGGAAAGTCGGTGTCTCTTAGTTGACAGTCGGTAGGGACCAAGCATCCATCTAGCAGGTCAAGGATGTCAGGCGAAGAGCATATCGATCTCGGGTTGCCAGCGCGCATGCATTCATCGTGCCTCTCTCGAGACTATTGAGAGTTTTGGGAGAGCATGAGCTTAGCCCGTCGCCGATTGTCATGTGGGATAAGATGAGATTTTGCGAGATGGATGGTAAGGAACATCCTTCCAACTGCAACCCCAATGAGGACCTCATCCCGCGTCCCGGCCGCAGAAACTAATGGCTGGACGTGTCGCCGGGGCCGGTTCCGAGTCCCCGCAGCGCCGAGTTGCGAGATTGGCCATCCCTGGGCTAGGACAGGTGCCTGTTAGAATCAGACCTGAGATGCAGAAAGGAGGAGAAGAAGGTATGATATGGTTGTCAAGTTTCAGATGAAGGCATACAATCGGCATCAAATGAGGCACCTGTCAATATTTATGCGCGGGTATCTTAGGTGTCGATTCGCAGCCGCAGGCACAGACGCAGGGCAAGCGGAGGCAGAAACAAGAGTAAAAGAGGTGCAGGAGCACACGGGATGTGATGCGATGCAATGCAGATGTTGACGCCCCGAGTCCTGGGATACCGAGTCCGTCCTGGGGCCTGGGGCCTGAGGCCCTTACTTACCTCAGGCTCCAAGGCTATCAGGCACTCAAGGGATGTGCTTTCCAGGGTCTGCCTGAGGAACACAACCACAGCGGCCAGGCATCAAGGCATTCAATGCTTGAAGCGTACAGAAAGAGAAAGCGCGCATGTGGATGGATGGATACGTCTTGGTTTACATGAAATCTATCCGGCCGCCGAGCGGCATTTGGAGATGAGGCACAAAATCGTTCTTTGCCGACAAACGCCGACTGACCCCGGACGCCGTAATCCGCTACTCCTGAGCCTGGATATGTGGTTTTGCCTCTAACGTCAGGCATCTTGCGCCCGTCCACGCATCCGTGCACATGCGAGATGATCACCATCGGAGGTAGCTCCGACAACGGGCAATGAGTGCCTGGGCACCCAAAGTCACCGTACCAAGACTATGGATGAAGAGTCTGTCCATGCGTGATGGGAGCCACCAAGATGCATGGGTGAACCTTGGGTTGCATCGTTTTGGGGCATCGGAAATCTGCGCAGAGATTGGGACACCTTGACATGGATATTGCATAGCTGTCGCTCAACCGCCCACCATCTACGTGGTCCTGCGGTACTGTGGCAGACAGACTGGATGGAGTTCGTTTCCGCCTTGCTACATCCATGTTCAGCGACGTCTGCCTTGACTAGCTTGCGGCACGAGAGCATGTAGGCGCACTCCCACAACCATCACGAACACCACGACCACCACGACGCCACCGCCAGAAAATATACACCACATACGTTTTTGTCGTCTTGGCGCGTTGGCTTCGACCTTCCTTAATTATTACACCGTCGTCTAGGTGCCCGCTGGTGTAACGAGATGCACAGGCACTTGCAGGGTACGCACGTCACCACCGCAGCTAAAAGCGGCATGTCGAAGAGAAGTCTGCAGCAGCCGCAAATGTCATCTTTGATATCTAGCGGACATTGCCGTTCTCCACGATCCCTTTTCTGAGGGCTGGTGCACAGTATAGCGTACGTTAACCCCCCCCCCCCCCCCCCCAAAAAAAAAAAAAAAAAAAAAAAAAAAAAAAACCCTCGCTGAGTGAAGAGGGACCCCTTCTCGCGCATGTCCGCAACGCTTGGGTCCTCGCTTACAGGGCGTGTATCGGAACCGATAAAAGCCGCGCTGGCGCGAGTTGATGGAGCTGGGCGCGCGAGAGGAAAGAGAGAGAGAGAGAGAGAGAGATTCGATACCCAGGGCTGTTCATTACATTGCTCCGATATTGGCTGACTCTTGTGTGTTTGCGGGTTCAGGCTTTGGGAGGGTTCGGGCAGGGGAGAGGAGGGGATGAGCTGCCCTCCTCCTCCTCCCCCAAGCGGGCATGGTTGGCGCTGTCAAAGAAAACCGTAGCCGACTCCAAGTGGTAAGCGCTTCGTCCTGATGTAGCATTGGGCATTTGGGCGATCATTCACGCTGTATGGCGAGTTCCGGCGTCAGAGGGGTGGACTGCCTCGCGACCTTAACCATGCGTGCGGTATCCCTCGCCGTCGTTTCATGCATGTGGCTTTTCTCTTCGGGGGGAGCGACCAACAAGCGCCGCTAAGGTATAGGGGGCCGATGTTATTATATTGAACATGTATGCGTGTATAGTACCGGGGAAAGGGGTCTTGGTTGCAGCTCTCGTCAGGACCGGGGGGAGAAAAAAAAACAAAAAAAAAACAAAGCGTCTTGGTGTCGGCGGCTGGATCCGTGAGCGCGCTGAACGACGACCGTCGTCTCACGATGGGGTGTCTGCCCTTCAGGTGGCCCTGCGGTTTTTGGGGCTTCAGCTCGACATGGAGTAGGGGTCGCGGCACGGAGTGGGAGCAAGGGAGACGCCGGACGGCGGTCAAAGGTTGGATAGCACGGAGAACAAGTCACAGAAAAGAGGAGGCTGAGAGGGAGGCCACCATGGCGAGGGGAGGTTGCGTTTCATCGACTGAACATCACCATATAGCTCGTCGACATAATCTGGGTCACCGTTGTCGCGGGGGCGTTGGCGTAAGCATAAGCGTTGGGCGTGGGAGCAAGCCTCATGTTCGCACGGCGCGGGAAGGGCTGAGCGAGTGTGTGTGTGTGCGTGTGTGTGTCAGAGAGAGCGAGCCACAAGGACAGGAGACGGCTGCCGCAGGGCATGGCCTGTTATGCGTGTTGTGCAAAGGGCAACGTCCCTCTTGTTCTTTCTATCATGGCCGGGTCTGCCAGGGCACACAGCACAGCTCGGGCTCGGGATCGACAGTCGGAGCTGAGGAGGAGGGAGCGAGAAGCAAGAGAGAGAGAGAGAGAGAGAGAGAGCTGAAATGACAAGACAAGACAATCCGGTAAAGATTGGCAACGAGAGCACGTACGACTCGCCGAACCGTGCTCGTAGCGCGAACTGATACGACCCGACTGGAATGCTCGAATGTAACCATCACCCACCCGAGCCTGCCAGCAAGCCTTGGTCGCAATCAAAAAGTAGGGTTTCTTGACTCGAAACTCTTAAATTCTGGAGAAAGCTGGACCTTGGTCCTGGTTTGAGATTGATGGGGACAAAGATCGACGTCCTAAGCCCAGCTCCGGCTCGTTATTTTCGGGGCGCTTGTTGCCGGGTGGGCAAAGTCCAACCCCGGGGCGCGCCAATGGTGATGGGAGAAGCTCGAAAAGAAGGGCTGCAGATATTTGTTGCTAAAATTGGTGTTTGCGAGAGGGCACGACGCGCTTCCCGGCCACGAACTGCAGGTTTTGGCTGACACTAACAGCCTGGCCGGAGAGCCTCACTTTCCCCCCTCGGTCCCCTTTTTTTGTGCTCCCCTTTTCTTGATATTTGCCAAGCCCCCAAAAGAGAGAGAGAGAGAGAGAGCCCTGCCCTGCATCGTCCTGACTCCCTGGGCGAGATTTCCGAGAGATAACGTTTATTGGGAGTCGGCGATAGGGGGAAATGATCTCCAATCTCGCCGATGCGGTGTGTATGTGGACTGTGCCTTGGTATGGATATCTATTGTGCGGATTATGTGGGGTTCCTGATGAACGTACAGCTGAGTCGGGCTGAACGCCTGCTGTGTCTGAGATGCTGTACACTGTTGCTTGGTTGAGCATGCGCGAGTAGGGTGCAACCCGGCGACCAGTCCTCTCGAATAGGCAATTTTTTGTGCAAACTGGACAAAGCGGTGATAGGCGGTGGTTCATCTCGTCCCCTCCGGGACCTCCGTCGATTCATGCTGCCGCCCTCCGTTTGGACAAAATGCAGACGTCTACCCGTCAGGGCGTGGTTCTGCTCCGCGATGAGACAACTTGTGTTATGGGGTTATGTTGCACTTCGGAAGTGAGGCCGGCGAAGCGGCCAGCCTCAGATCAGACAGGATCCAAGACACGCAGGGCTGCCGGACGACAGCGAGAGAGAGAAAGAAACGTTCAGGGCGTTGAGGCGGTCGCTACCGGGGGGGGGGGGGGGGGGGGGGGGGGGGGGGGGGGGGGGGGGCTTGCCAACGACTTGGCTTTCCGAGACCCTGCGAGACTGGAATGAGAGGCGGTCCAGTGTCTCTCATCATGTCGTCCAACCTGTTCCTGGTCATCCAACCCCAGACCTGTTGGTAGATCCGGGTCTCGCAGATGCCGTGCTGTGTCGTTTCTTTTTCGGGGGGAGGGGTAATGATGGCGGTGGTCGCGGACGGGCAGGGGCACGGTAGGCCCGGAGGCTAGCGAGATCTCTTCCGGGGGCCTGAGACTGTCGCGTCGGGCGCGCTGGCAACGACGTACCTATGTGCGGTTGGCTACTTCGCCTCGACTGGTTCCTGTCCCGTCTGCATGCAGCAGCAGCAACTTTCAAGGAAAACACAAAGCCTGGATAACGACACATGCACGCCTTATCGTCACTTGGCTCGGCGGTCGTCGTCATCCATCCCACGGGGTAAAGGGGGAAGGGTAACGGGGGATGCAGGTGTCAGGTCAGATCACTCAGTCAGTCAAGTCAGTCAAGTCACCGTTCCGGCTCAACTCACCCCGTCCCAACTCCCCAGCCAACCAACACGGCCAGCGTCCCCCCCGCATGTTCCCGTTCAACACTCCCCCTCCCGGCGCTGCTTGCACGCCCCCCTCCCCTATCTGGCCCTGACGGCATCATCACGGAAAGCATCAATGACGGAGCTCAGGCCAGGATACCGTTTCCGGCTGGGACTGCTTGCACCACCGTACAAGACGAGGGAATGGGGAAGATATGGATAGATGCAATAATGAGAACATGTGTGCTGGGTTTTCGACATTCATGGCATCATGACCGTAACAGACCGGCGCTACCTCCCCCCGATTCACCCTTTGCAAAAGCAGACATGGAAAGACGGTCGCTTGGCTCGCCCGTAAGGTGCAGATACCAAGGCTTCCCAAGCTCATACCTCCCTTCACAGTTATCTGGCACCATTCGCTTTCTGGAGAAGAGCGAGATGGAAGTGCCGAGGTCGTCCGATGTAATACCCCGTCATCACCTCGTTTCAACACACCACCGAGGGGAGCCGTCTCAGTGGCCAGACCGGCCAGTCTAACGGCAAAGCAAACACAAGGCGTTCGCAAGAGGCCCCCCCTCCTCCCGGCCCGCGCTGCCTCGGAGCGGACGTGATGGAATCCACGGGCTCGACTTCTTGACAGCTTGCACGTGTGCAGGCCGCCGAGGCGGCCTGATGTCGGGAACCATGCCCAGCCATCGTATCATGTGCCCCGTTCCAAGAGATTCCAAGATTGACCTGCCGTCATCTCGACTGTGGAGTTGCATTTACATTTTGTTTATCATTACATATGGGCGCATCATGGCGTTTGAGGATACGATGAAACACCAATCCCAAAGGCCAAGGGGTCACACAACAGGAAAAAAAAAATTTGTTGGCGGCGGATCCAGCACGCGGGGACATGGTAGTTTTCTGCGTGCACTGCCTTGGCCGGATGATGCTATTCGGAACCACACCGGAACCCACTTGCCGCAATCAATCGTACATTGAGCATCTGTCACAACACCGTTGCCGTTCCCACATGCCACGCAACCTTCCTTGCGTACGAATATCGCTCATACGGCGCACGCAGCCAAAAGCCCATCCGCCGCACGAGTCACGACCGCGGTTCGCGGTGCCGTGCATCATTGACGGCAGCCCGCTCCGGGGGGGGGGGGGGGGGGGGGGGGGGAA